>JANHFX010015418.1:2310-97433 GCA_027560015.1 Chloroceryle amazona | reverse complement strand
GGACAGCGAGGATTTCATTCTAGTTTTATCCAGTCCAATCCCCCAGGCCCCATGTGGGTTTTGGCATGTTATTATATAAATAATACTAACTCTCCCCTCTGTAGGCATTTGCAGGAGCACACACGTTCTCAGACACGCTTCCTTTCATTCCACAGGCAGCCGTGACATTCAGACGTCTCATTTCCCCCTCCTTCACCCTCCCGCTGCAACCCAACATATTTTTGCCAGTATATGGACTGCAAGGAGCACTTTTTTTAATATTGAGAGAGTAAGGAAAAAATTTCAACTGCACAGGCAAGACCTGTTGGGGCTGCAAAAATCTGGCATCCAAATTTAGATGCTCTGGATGTCTAAGCCTGAATTCCTGCTGTTTGTGTGGGTTTTATTTTTTCTCTATACTATCTCAGAAGAGTTTCCCTGTCTGCATTTGTGGTTCTTAAGGCTGTATCCTCACTTCCATTTTGCACGTGGTAATTTTTCCTAGAAGTTGAACACAGAAAAATTAAGAACTTTGTCAATTAAAAGTCACTTTCTGCCTGACTCATGTTCACCCTCACCTTTTAAACGTAAGATTGCCACATAACTTGCTTTTATATCATCTTCGATCACGTGATCTTATTACAAATTTAATTAGTCTTTTCTGAACTGTCTTTTCTGTAAATTTTTTTTATATAATTTAAAAAGTAAAAATAATTGTAAATCAATACTAAAAATCCCTTCAGCTTCCAAGATGACTCATCCTCCAGAGCATTCCAGCTCTTCTGCAGCCATCACCTGGAATGGCATCTGAACCAGCCCCTGCTTTCCTCCAAGGCAAAAGGAAGAAATTGGACCAGTATGTCTCAGAGAAATACTAAGGGACCATGCACAGGAGGAGGAACAAAGCCTATTGAGGAACACTGTCCAGCACATGAAAATCAGCCTGTCTATAACCCAAACCCTGGCAAAGTCAGAGCCAGCACACATGGGGGGTTACTATGTGGGTAGCGAAGGAGAACAACTTCAAGAGTTGTAGCAACTTAAGCCTGAGAATACACATTTTTCTTCTATGAGACCCATCACATTTTTCTGCTATGAGAACCATTACAGCACTTTCCTGTTCTTGCAAAACCACAGAAATGCAAGAGCCTTTACTCCTCTGTCCACAAAAAAAAAAAAATCACCAAAAATAATTCTCTCCAAAAATGAGCTACCACACTTGGTAGTTACATTTCCCTAGTATGAGCAACACAGCCTGTGAATGGTGTCGTTGCTGTGAAATGAGGTTCTGACACGTGGAAAATACTTAATCCCAAAGATTAAATCGCAGGGCCTCAATCTTCTGAGACGGGGAGAAAGACACACAGTAAGAAATGTTCTTAATAAAATGGCTGCTACAAGGTTCCTGGTGGGAAATGACACTGCTGACCAAAGTCTTCCAACTTTCCACAACATTACCATGTCCAGCAATGACTGTGTCCTTCATGGTTCCCAAATGAGCACTTTGAGCCACTTTCCATGTTTTTGCAGAAAAATAAAAAAAAGTGTTCCAGATCTTAAATATTTCCATCTCCTTTTGTTGCATGGCAGTGTTCTCAAGATGAGCAAAATACTCCTGTTTGCCTCTAGGTAAGAGCCCTCCATTGCCCAACCAAGGGAAAAATTCACTCATTTTTATTTTCTCTGCTTTCTGAAGTAGTGTTAATGCAGACTAGAAATATCCAAGTTCAATATGGTTGAACTCAAGAAAACAACAGGTCATAAATTACAGTCATCTTTGCCGCCATGCAGATGACCAAAGATTACTCAAGGGGCCACCTATCACTCCTAAACGTTTTGTTACTTTCACTAGTATGTTACCAAGGAGACATGGACTCCCCTGGAAGGTTTTGTGGCTTTTTCAGGGAAGATGGTCCTGGCACCCAGTCTTACAATCAAAGCAGGCTGAGGTTGGAGGCACCAAGGTTTCTGTCTCTAGCCCAACCTCACTCCCAGCAGAGTCAATACAGCAGCTTATGGAAGGTTGCTCATGACAATGTCCTGACAAGTCAGGGCATCTCCATCTCAAGAATGGATACACTTCACTGTCTTATTTCTTTTTGGGGGGAGAAAAAAAATCATCATATTTATTCCCACAGTGGATTGGGAGAAATCAAGACAGAAGAGCAGCCACTTATGCTGGTGAAATGGAGTGGAGATCTGGAAAAATGTCCCCTTCCATGGCCAAATATGTCACTACCTAAATCTGACAAACAGCAAGAGAAGCAGCTTGATGGGAAAACTAAAAATTTTGGAGTACCTTGTAACACAAGATGGCCATGCCATGGGCTGCAATGCAAGAGGCAGAGAAGAGGTTTCCAAACCCAAGTCCACAGAGCAGAGCTCAGCTCCAAAGTCACCTCTACTCCCTGGGGGATGTCAAGGTGCATCACAACCCTCACTTCAACATTTTCCAAAGCACCGAGCCCAGTTTTAACATTTTCCAATAAGCCAGACCATCAGCAGTCACAGAACGAAGTGTTTTCACCCTTTCTGCCGTGCATGCTCTGTCATGCCTAATAGCATCAGTGTCAGAGGGCAACGTCCAGCAGCACAACACAGCTGCTGACAGCCACCTGGCAAACCACAAATACATTAAGCCACAAAGGGTCTATTTGTAGACAGAAACGTTTCTGTAAAATGCTCAGCATCTCATCTGTGACAAATCTAAAAAGCTTTCTGCTCCTTAGAATCGTGTTCAAGTGCCAAAATAAAACCAGTGTGCTTAACGTGACAACTGATGGTTATCTTGGGAATATGACACCAGGCCTGACTGCAAAAGGCTGCTCTTCCTGAGCACCCTCCATGTTTATATTTGATCATCTCCAAAACCAGGCTGCACTATGGCTAAGGGTATTTGTGGAAGTCTGCTTTGAGGTATAATCCATCTTTTCTCTTCTTGAGGTCTGCTAATCTCTCGCCTTTGAATGTAGCACTAGATATGACAACTCATTGACCAGAAACTCACTTGAGATGTCAAAAACGGCTCTTTAAAATTAAGGCAGCTACAAAGCAGATGGAAAACAACCATTGCTTGTTTTACTATAAAGGGAACATTCAGCAGCAGTAACACTGAATGTGACCTGGTTCTGTGCCAAAATGGGTCTATGGGATCTGTATATAAATTTCCAGTCATGACTGCAGGGGAAGCAATGACGTCCAAGCACAGCCTTGAACTCCATGTTTATTTTCCCAAAAATTACTCTTGCATTGTGCTATTCTGACTTTAAAACCTGTCAAGAGTTGCTTTCATGAAGTGGTAACACATGCAGTCACTCTGGTTTGGTATCACCCACATCACCAAGCAATCCCACCAAACTCCACCTGGAGTCACAGGGCTGGGGGTCTCCAGTCTGACCTGCTCCCAGCAGGGCCAACACCACCACAGCTATAGCAGGTTGCTCAGAGCAGTCCCCAAGGATGGGGATCCTTCATTTTTTGGTTTTTTTTTTTTTTTTTTACACTCCAGAAACAGCCCCCATTCTTTACTTTTCTACAGCAGCCCAACTTATTAAAAAATATTACAGTCATTAACTCTTATTTATGGTAGTTATTTTTTTATTACTTGGCTCCAACTGATTTTCTAGAACACTATCAGCATCAGCTCATGCTTTACAGACACTAAGAATATTTGACTTGATAAGACTGGCTAGCACCCTGCAACATCCCCATCACAAGACATTTCATGAAGCCTTTTAACTTTTACATCTTTGTATCAATATTTAGGCTTTTGGGATTAACTGTTTATTTTATTTTCTTTCAGCAACACTTACATTCTTGGAGAACATCCTGTAGCTTCCTAGTCTTTATTTGGATTTCCACAGCATTTTAACAACAATAATAATGTAATTTCCCAGCAGAGCTTTTAACGTCAGTCTGTGAGAAATTAATATACTGAATGTCAATGTTCCTTTCTATTTCATTTTTCCCTTTTTTTGTAGCTATTTTTACCTCATTTCCCTTAAGGATTCTGTGCTTTCTAAATACAATTTAACATCCCAAGCTTCTATGTTCTTTACTTTTGGCTCTACTGACCAGAGAAGCCATTCAAGGAAGATTCATCCTTAACTGCTTGAAAACTCTTCCAACAGAAGTTTTTATCAAGTCTTCTTCAGAAACAGGCACCTTTTTTTTATGATTAAATACTTTTTGACTAAGAAATAACACTGTGTACTGCTCACCACTAACATTCGTCCTATCTTGTGGGAGGACACAATTGGAACCCCCAGATTTGCAAAGGCACTATGAAGTGTACAACCTAGAAGTTCAGTCAACACTGACTTTAGCAGCAAAATTTCACATATTTCAGGTACAGCAGGTCAAATAAACTAATGAAGGCAAATCTCATTAGTTACAAATTGATCAGGGATAGACTACAGTTGGGAAAATTATTTTTTTTTAATCTAGCAAATATTTACAGTGAAAAAAATGAGAAGAGTTATTGATGTTACTGACATCTTGCAAATAGCGAGAGTATATAGTTGTCACAAACTGGCTTTAGAAATAACGTTGTCTGGTTTGGGGTTTAATTTTTTATGGGTTTGATTTATTTTTTTTTTTAACATGAAGTCCAAAGCTCTATGTATGACTTTTTTTATACTTTCTGTTAAAGATGAAAACACAAGTTCAGCAAGAAGTACTTAGTGCCAAGGAAGCATCTGTAGTATAGACCAGCTCAGTGCAGTGAGCAAAATCAACAAAACCAGATGCCTTTAAGTATAAATTAACATTTTTCCTCTGGTCAATTTGTTTTTCATTTGAGCACTTTATGCATCACCTGCTTCCCATATTAGAGCCTGAAAAGAGCTAAATAAGCATGCTTTGCTCCCATGAACCATCTTACCCATCAGCCAAGAGACAACACCATCCATTTCTCAAAGTAAAAGGACAGGGGAAAATTGTTATTCAGAGTCACTGTTTACAATCCAGATAAAGTTGTGTTTATGCATATATTAAAAAAGGTCATTGAACTGTATTATTTTAGAAATCTTATTTCCCCACTCCCCTTTTCCAGTCTCAGTCCCACAGGCAAAACAGACTCTTGCCAGTACCAAAACCTGATGTATCCAGCTGAACCCAGCCCTGTAGGTACCAGAAAAGTTTGTGCAACTCACCTGGGAAGAAGTTTTACAGCCAGCCTTCAATGGCTGCCCGAGGCTGGGTATAAAAGCTCTTCACCCTGCTCTCCACTGAAGTCAGGACTCATGAAAAACATTTCCTGAGATCCACAAAACAGACTTGAAAACATCAGTTATTTGGCAGACATTTGTCCTATTGTAACTGGACTCTTGCTACTGAAAAAACAGTATTTTTCCTACATCATCATGAGTTCTGTCCAGTATCAGTTTGAAGCATGGGAAACAACACTTTGAATAAATCTACACTTGAAGATTCACACAGAATCACAGAATCATTTAGCTTGGAAAAGACCTTTAAGATCAAGTCCAGCTGTGAACGCACTACTGCCAGGTCAACACTAAACCATGTCCCTCCTCACCACATCTACACAGCTTTGAAACGCCTCCAGGGATGGGAATACCTCCATGCTCTGGGTATCCTGATCCAGGCCTTCACAAACCTTTTGGAGAACACATTTTTCCTTCATGTCCAACCTAAACCTCCCCTGGCACAACTTGAGGCTATTTTCTCTTCTCCTGTGGCTTGTTCTTGGGGAGAAGAGACCAACCCCCATCCCTGCCCCTCCCCTGCCTCCAACCACCTTTCAGGGAGTTGTAAAGAATGAGAAGGTTTCCCCTGAGCCTCCTTTTCTCCAAGCTGCACAACACCAGGTCCCTCAGCTGCTCCTCTCAAGACTTATGCTCTAGATTCTTCCCCCATTTCATTGTCCTTCTCTGGACTTTCTTCAGCTCCTCAGTGTCCTTCCTGGAGGGAGAGGCACAATACTGAACCCAGATTCAAGCTGCAGCCTTCCAAGTGTCAAGTACAGGGGGCTGATCCCTGCTCCAGTCCTGCTGACCACATGCACTGAGCTATATTCTGCACATAACTTAAAAAAACAACAAACAAAAACCCCAGAAAATCCAACAAAAGCAAACCACTAGGAAATTCCTTTTCCCACTGGCCATAAAAGTGTTTGACAGAAGGGTCTTATTGCTCACATGCAGGATCCCCAGTACATTCTTTCTATGTACTACCTGGGCACACAAGGAGGGGATGTACTACTCTAAATGGTACCTGCATTAAAATAGTCTGAAGTCCTCAGCCTAGCTGGGATTTTTGTGTTAATGATTGTACTATATTTCTGCCAAAGAATTTCCAGATCTACATTCTCTATAGTGTTGCATGTTAGATGTCTAACAAAACACCAAAACAATCTTTGCAAATTTTTTTTCTATTGCAGCTGACTTGCACTTTGTAATCCATATACTGCTTTCATCTCATGCACTCCCACTCTAAACCCTTTGCTGTTTTTACTCTGCTTCTGCAAGTTACTCAGGCCCTGTTTCTCCCACAGTCAAGTGAAATCTTGGTGAAAATAGGAGAAAACAGGCCAAACTGTTCTCACCTAGCCCTTCAACTAGGCAAATTTTTGCAGCTTCTTCCATATTTAATCAATAACATTCTCATTGTCTCTTCTCAGCTCTGATTTGGAGTGTCTAATCAGAAGACACTTCCAAACTATCTACCTCAAAACAAACAAACCAGCCAAAAAAACCTGCAAAAAACCACACACAGAAACAAACAAACAAACACACACACCAAACAAAATAATTTCTAAAATCCCTTGCATCCTGCTCAGGAGCTTCCCTGTCTTATTGGTTTCCCTGTAAATAAGAAATATCACAAAGCTTCATATTCTCCCACCATCTACATCAGCATCATAAAACCAGCTTCATCTCCATCCAGCAGTAGGGTATCAAGCATGTCTCCTATCTCTGTCCCAGAAAAACTCTAAAGAATGAGCCACAACCCCCATGTCCAACATGCTTCAAAGCCAAGAAATGCTGCACAGCTCCTGGATGGAAGAGTAATGAACACATCTGACAGTGGGCAAGATTGCTTCTCTAGCATTCCCCCCCTCAACACCTTTCAAATCAAATCCTTTCAGAAAATAACTCCATCTAAGGCTAAGTGGAAAACATCCAGACCAAGTCTGACAAGTTTATAAGCAGCTAAAAATGGGTCATTTCAGAAGACTGAGCAGCAGCCTTACCTAGCACAGATCATTACAGCCTGGTAACCAGTGACACTTTGCTGTGTGCATTTCCCATTTCCATAATTAGCATAATCACTTCCCCCCCTCCCTGGATTAAAGTCTGGTTTCATCTCCATACAACCTGAGAGGAGCCAATTTAGTGTTGAAAGCAGCATGGCCCAACTATTCAGACAGGGTTGAGAAGTGAAACAGAGTTTCAATACTTATTTATAACAAATAACAGGTAGAGTTACTGAATACCTTGAATGTTTGTCCTGTTTTATTGTTTAGGACATTGCTGAAAGACCAGTTTTAGAAACCCAGGGAGCCTTCTGAAGTTTCAGAATAAACACATTTACTTGCTTTGCTGTGCCTTTTATATAAAATATATATGTGTACACACTTCATATTCAACAGTGTAATAGCCTCATCTGATATAAACTGAATGAGACTGCTTACATATTGGGAAAAAAAGCTGCGTTATTTCTGGAATATAGCAACTTGTTGATTCCAGAAAAGGTAATAAAAAAAGAGGGTTTGTTGAGCAAGAGGAATGGAAAGCCAGACCCAAAGGGAAATACATTCACTTTGCAAGGGGAGTTGGCTCTGTAAAACAAAGTGACCAAAGCTAGTGGGTTAAAAGAAATAAACAGAGGTCTGACCTGTGGCAATGCTGCACCTTGGATAATTGATAGCTTCTGAGGGCTTTCAAGGAGCCACATCCCAGGAATTCCACTAAATTCTTATAAGACTGACACAAAGCGAGTTTTTAGACACATTAGACTGATCCAAGGTTAAAATAAATGTACATGCTAGACTTCCATTTACACTGAAAAGGTCTTCAAAAGTGATCATGTTCTGAAGTAGTAAGATCCTACCTTTCTACATGATTTTTATGATTATTGAAAATGCTACAATTTGTTCCTACAACTGTGTTAAATATAGTTTTATAACAGCATTGATGTTGAATATTTTGGTAGGGTTTTTGTACCAGCATCTTTCTTTAGAAGGCTTCCGTAATTGTGGGCTACGTACAAGCATGGTGCATTACAGCCTGTAGAAAAGTTAATGGTAAACAACAGATAGAAAGTCTTCAGTTTTCATGGATAGAATAATGTGCTGCCAGCCCCTGCCTGTCACTGCCAGTGATAACACCTAGACAAGCTAATTCATACTGATCAGAGGCTGGTCCATAGAAAAATCCAGGTCAATTTAACTGCAAAGAATAAATTTACATCAGACCATCTGTCCGTCACAAAGAGCACCAGCAGAAGGTATTTACCCCTCCACAGTAACTTCTGTGACACTTCTCACCTTCAACAGCTGATAGTGATGTTAAAAATATAAAAAACACCCCAAAAAGTCAAACCTGATTGATTCCAAGAACATGTCAAAAATGAAACCATGGCACCTGAGCTCTGACTTTGTAGCCATTTTCAGTTCAGATTTGATGGTCTCCTTCCAGGTCCATGAGTCAGTCTGTGATTCTTCCTGGACTGATGATGGTGCAGTTACATTTGTCAGAAAACAGGTTTCCACCCCTTCAAAAAACCTCAGTAAGGTTCTCTGCTTGATATAAAGAAATATTCCTTTAAAAAAAAATATATATATAAGGCTACCACAACATGCCATGATCACCTTCTTAGCAAGGAGAAAGGAAAGACGACAAAAATATAGTCATCCAGTATTGACTAAAATTGATTAATGCTTTTTGAAAAAGGTATTTAAGAACGCAATGTTTTATCTTGAAACTGTCCCAATACTTGAGTCAACCCCAAAGGAATTTCAAGTCTTTTCATTTTATGAGGGGAGGGGGAAAAAAGAAACCAACAGGCAAAAACTAAACACTCTTACTTCAGTTGACCAAAAATACACAACTTTCTTTGCTGTCTGAACCAGAAAGGAAAGTTTTCCACCCAGCTCTGTCCTTGATGGCAAGGTTTTCCAAGTGGAAGTGAGCTGAATTCTTTTGGTGATGAGCAAAGCAGAAGAGTGACTAGCACATGGCCAGCTGCCTTGGCACCACAGTAACCGCCCATAAAAACCTGTGCATATCACCCAAAGAACCAGCAAACCCTAGCATTCTGGGATAAAATCTGTGGGGTTGGCCCCAACTGTACTTTAAACGGTTATTCTGATTATTGCAGCAAGGGATTGTAGCATACAAGTGCTCAAGACCCTGTTTGGTGACTGCTTTGAGTCAGATGTGCTGGAAACTATTCAGAATTAGATTGAACTTTTCTGGTTGCTGACCTAGAAAGGGTCTAACAATTTATGGGCCAGGACAGGTCTATTTCAATTAGCTAATTTTTTGGCAACTTCTTTAGAGATCAAAGAGTAGGTGCAGAAAACACCTCCAGAAACGATCTCCAGGGCTTCCCAACCTTGTAAAAGTCTCACATTTCGTAAAAGTCTCACATTTCCCTTCATCTAATTATGGAGAGTCTCAGCAGAGCCCAGACATTCACAGAGGTGGTCCAGATGTCCTATTTCTTACAGGGGCTCAGAGTTGGAACACCACAGCCCCACTTCTTCAATGGAAGTTGGGAACCATGTATTCCTGGACCACCCTGCCTGATGTCAGTAGGTGTCCAAGGGACATGGCAGTGACTGAGACTCCACAATTACTTTCAGCAACCCACTCCAGCATTTAATTATATATGCAGGAGAAATTGCATCATCTGCAACAGAGACTGAAATAAGACAGCCAAAGACTTATTTTCTCCATCTGCCATGGATAGGTCAGTTTGCAGTTCCCTATGTATTATAATATTTGGAAGATATGAAATCTTGCCCTACCCCTGGTCTTTTACTAACAATACTTATTCTTCCAGTCCTTTATGTTTATTCTGCTTCATAGAACCAAGTTTCTTCCCTGAAATATCTCTTACAATACATACTCCTAAACTTCAAGCTAATATTAGTTTGTACAACTCACATCAATTACTGTTGATATCTTCAGATTAAGAAAAAAATCTGTTGCAGAGAGCATCACACATTTTAGATTTCCACCCATAACCTATTTACCTATGAGATTGTTCAAGTAACTTTAATGTGGTACCAACCAACCTTCCCACATTCAAACGCCTGATGCTTCAGCAGCAGGAAATGTCTGGCAACATTAGATAAGAAACCAAACAACTTATGAACAGGTTGCTTTGTTCCATTTCCGGCGTTTCCAAAACAGAACTGACTCATGTAGATAGCAAATGGGAAAAAATGTTGTTTGCTCTGAGCTCCTGTCACCTCCAGATGCCCCCCTGGGTGCTATCACTTCTCAACTCTGAAACCTTGTTAGACTCCAATGTAAGGCGAGGTCCACCCAATTCTGGGACATGGGGTGGGGAGGAGTGGGGTCTGGCAGTGATGCCTGTACCAGAAGATCAGAGATCTTTTGATTGCTTTCTAGAACAACCGAATGCGTTCCCTTTTAAACCTCACTTTTTTTTTTTTTTCTAAGTTGCCAGAGTTTATGGTCACGGGGAGAATATTTGTTTACAATTCAGTATTTATACATACATTGCTCAGTTGCATGGTATCTGAACATTTTAGTAATTAAAATACCCAGAACACAACATTTCTAACCAATCACCAGGGCTATGGATTATCTCAAAACTGTAATTTGTTACTGAGCACCAGAAAGCTTTTAGCAATTCCAGTTGCAAACACTTTTGTAACAGGTTTGAGTCCTTTTGCAGTGGGGGGGAGCCACCAACCCCCAAACCAGTCAGTTACATACAATTACAAATGTTACTAGCAAAGTTTAGCAGGGAGGATGGACATCTCTTTTACAGCAGGCCAAGCAGAAAGCTAGTCTGGAGCTGCCCAATAAGCCACATTTCCATTGGAAAAAGGAGTTTGCCAAATCTGAAACTTTCTTGAAGAATACCAGAACTTCAGGGGAGTGCAGGATGGTGTCTCTGTGCTACAAGAGTGGACAGTCAGGAAAGCTTGTAAGGTAGATGTCATTCTTATATATTTTAGTTTTTTTAGCAAGAATATACTTACCCTGGGCTCCTGCACCATCCCCATCACCACAGGAATCTCAAACAATAGCAAGTGCTTCAGTGGAGCAAGGAGCCTGCATCACCCAAAACCAGTGCAAAAAGGAGCTGGGGACTCCAACACTGCCTATGTCAGAGCTTCTCTCTGTTCTTCCCCCTGCTCCATCCCCTTACTCCAGCTGGATGTTCCTGCCCGTAGGACCATCCAGCTTTTATCTCCAGGAGATAAATTGTTGTCAGGGCCAGAAGCATTAGATAAAAAAAAAAAAAAGAGCTGATAAGACACTTTCTACTAGGGAGAAGCCAAGTTTTCAACTAGCAAGTGCTTTTGGGGAGTACAGATTCAGACCTACATGTTTAGACCTTACCAAATTCACTGGCCTTGCAGACCTATATGAAAAAACCCACAACTTTGTTCCACATGCCAGTTGCAGCACATAACAATAAACTGTTGTTTTATATTTACAGGAAACTTGAAGCAAAGATAACCTCTAACCTCCCCAGCTCTTGGTCACAGCTTAGGCAAAATCGTAGGAATAAACTCTGGGGTGGTGTTGTCAGTTTTTATTTATTTTAAAGAAACACCATTTCTCTAGGCATGGAAACATTCAAAGGTTTAAGCTTGGCCATAGCTGAAAAGGGTTTGTTTAAAAACACCACTTCAAAATGAATATATTTCCCATCCATCATTACCCAGGGCTGCTTTGGGGAGGGTGCTGGCAGGCTATCAGCATGTAGAGCTCATTTTAAGCAGTAAAGTAACACCCTAAAAAGCTAACAAGGTCCCAGATTAATTTTAAATAATGAAACAAATGCTTCGAAGAACCAAAAAAAAATGAAAACACCCCTTACACCTATGTTGATGTGACACAGGTATGCTTAAACTACTCAGCTTAGTCTATTTTTCCATTCTATTATATTAAATATTTACTCTGTTAGTGGTTAGTAGTCACACATCTGAAAATAAACACCACTACCTTGCATCACAGACCTTGTTTTGTTCAGATTTGGCCTAATGCAGAGAACCAGCCCAGCCACCCACCTGAACTTGGGGACAACTTGGCAGCCCTGCTGAACACCACTACGATTTTGTTGGCTGGATCCAAACCCAAGCCCTCAGGGAAGTTCACATTTAGACCAGGTGGAGGGGCCAAGCGTCATGATTCAGGCCTGAGCTACTTTTTGTAACCTCCTGAAGAAGAAAGAAATATTCCTGCTTCAATAAGATCTCTTACCCAACAAGCCAACTCTACACCAGCCTCTGCCAAGAGGACCCTACACCTCCAGGCTCAAGACCACCTTGATCAAAACCAATTCAGCAGAAAACAGACCACCTGACAAACCACGGAGGGAAAGAAAATAAAGAGGGGGAAAAAAATTAATATAGAAGAACAAGCCTTAGAGAAATATTTAAGAAATTAATTTCTTGGCCAGCTCTAACTCTGGTTCTCGACACTTTAAGGCTGCTAGATCAGAGGGAGGTATCTAAGTTTCCACCACTGAGATGTCCATATTTGGTGGACAATGGGGTCAGAGTAGCACCTAACACACAGTTTGGCTTCTCTTCAATTTGTACAAGTAATTTTTCCATACCTACAGAGCTTGAGCAGTTGATCACCAGTTCACAGCTCTGTGCTTTTCTTTCCCTGTAGTAGTCATCACCCACTTATTATTTCTAATGTCCTCTGAGTCAGAGCAACTTCATACTTAATTTTGCAGTTCTTATCATACCTTTTAATCTCTTTCATCCCTAAGGGGATTTGATATTGTTGACACACAGCAAGTGACAGACCATACAATTCTGATTTACTCCACAGCACCTCTACCTGAGCAAGAGCCACCAATGTTAACCTTAGTTTGTTGCTTTCCTGCCACAAGGAATGTCAGCAACAGCAGGTGTCAACAGGCTTTTCGTGCAAGGAAGAACATTCTACCTGTCCTGCTCAAGGCTGGCCACAACTAGACTACAGCAACCCCCCGAGAAGCTTGTCACATAAGAATAGATGTTCAGTTCCTCCTGAAGGTATTCCCCCCGCCCCCACCTTGTGCACCAGCTGCAACTTTTCAGAGAGTCTCCGAGAGGAAATACTAAACTAAAAGACCTTGGGCACTTGCAAAAAAAAACCTGCAAGGTAGCAACACAACAGCAATGTCAGTGCAAAGAAAAAAAATCCATTTCCCTATTTTGTTCTTGCTTCTTTATCTCACTGGCTAATTAATGGTCTGGTCTTTACCTTGCTGTTTGGATTAAGCTCACTTCTAGTTTGATGGACGTTATCAAACACGTACTGGAACAAATAATTTTATCCCTTCTGCAGAGAAAAAAACTGCACCACCCTCACTCCTCCTTGTCCAATGTACTGTGAGGTGAAATGCTGCTTCCCACTGATTGCTCTTCCCCTCACTGCAGAATTTGAACAGGGCACTCTCCTTCTGTTTCTTAGTGAATTAATAAACCAGGGCCTTACAAAGCCCAAGTCAGGACATCAAAGCCTATCGCAGCTGTACCTTTATTCTTGAATCACTGGTAACATTTCTGTACCCATTATATAAACTTTGGTACATCCCAAGTTCTTTTCTGCAATACCACAGCTGAATTAAGATGTGCCTTAATTCAATGTGCTAGAGAAAAACTTTACAGAAGAAAATTATTACCTCTTAGAAAGGTATAATGTGTCATGGAAACATATAACTGGGAAATATTCCACATACCTGTGTTCCTTGGGCTGACACAGAAGTTAAGAAATGGTCTTTGAAGAAAAACACAAGTGGAAAAAAGCTAAAGCTGCATGGAAGAGAACAGCATCCCAAATTATTTGCTCTTGTCTCCCCAAGTGGCCAAAGCTCAGAAGAGGCAAAAGGGTCAGCTTAGCTTTTAGCTCTGGCTTACAAGTGCCAACCTGCTACTTAGATCTCATTTTCTACCTTGGCCTCCCAGCAGAAGAAGCCTCCAAGGTCCATCAATGCCTCTATTGTTAAAGTTATGTATAAAAATAAACATAAACCACCTCCAAGCCTCATATTCCCTCTCTCCTACCTAGACTTGCCTAGTATTTTATGCAAATTGTTACCATTTCTCTTATTAGTTCCCTCATTTATAGAATTACAGAATGGTTTGGGTCAGAGGGGACCTTAAAGATCACCTAGTTCTAACTCCCCTGCCATGGGCAGGGACACCTCCCACTAAACCAGGTTGTTCAAGGCCCCATCCAGCCTGGTCTTGAACAAATCCAGTGGCGGAGCATCTCAGGATCAATACCACTTTTCCTACCTCCTCTATTTTATGTGCCTGTTTGCCTCCTCCCAAAAACTACAACAGTGGCAGTGATCCCATCTTCTTTATACCTGCACCCAAACATAGGGAGATTTTCCTTTTACCAAGAGCTTTCCCTTATCAAGTAGGATTTTGGATTGACAGCAATACTGTCAACTTCTTAGTTCCCAGGTAACTCCTGCTGGTTTGTGACTGAAGGGGATCTACTCCATCACGTGGGCTCACAGGAGGACCAGGGGATAGCTGAAATATTTAGTGACAAATCTCATGTTCTAAACAGAAGAAACTCATTCGATAGCAAATTACTTGTCACTAGAAATGTCTTTTTCCTTAGAAGGGTAATAGCCACATGGATAAATTTATGCTTTCCATTCTCCTCCCTTGGACACACCAACAAACCACGTTTCTTCACTTTGGCTTGTAACATCTGGCAATGTCCATTTCGAGCTACATTGAGCTGCTTGGGTGGTTTCTCCTCATTTGAACCCTGTCCTAAGACAAACCCCAGCAGAAGTTAACATTATCCTCAAGTCACACCTGTACTAGAGCCCCAGCACTGAGGTCCATGGGCCGCTGAACAGCTGCATCTCAACCAGTGCTTCAGGCCAGAGCTGCAAACCTTCTCTCCCCTGTTACAAACAGGTTATATGCTGTAGGTCCCTGTGCAAGCTGAGGCATGTGGAGGTCATGCAACCTTGTTCAGGGTGTCCTTCCAAAACAAATAGACAAATAACTGTGTAAGTCCTGTCTTTTCCATGTTGCTTATTTGTCCTGAAACAAACAAACAAAACAAAAGGGCAAGAAATTTTTCTCCTTGTGCACACAAAAGCTGTAAAAAGGTGCTGCAAAACATCCAGCTCTGGGCTTTGAGTTTGTTTTGTGAGCTTTGGTTTCAGCTGGGAAAGGGTTTTAAGTATATTATTTAAACAAGTTCTAACGGCATTAGATTACTTACTGTTTGCAATTTATACAATAAACCAAATCATTACTTTTCACTTAGGTTTAACATACACCATTACTATTGGAACATCCTATTACTTCAGAATGCACTTAAAAGTGAAATAAGAGCTGGTTGGGAAGTCAAAGCTTAGAAAAAGCCATTTCCACATCAAATAATTTTAATGTCATCTTACTGCAGGAGGAGCAGGGAAAAAATAGCCAAAAAATACAAACCAGATTTCAGTTGTACTTAGGCTCCCAAGGTATGGAAATATTCACCCAGATCTTCATTTTCATTGTCACAACTCTGCTCTTTTGCCTGTGAAGCATGTACTGAGAAGGTTTTTCTTTTCAACTAAATACTGTTTCCTTCCATTTCACGAGAGCCATGACCACCAAGAATGACAAAGTAGACACCTTCTTTATTTTCATATGAAGGACAATGTACCCATAACATTTTGCAGAGAGGAATGTATTGTTTTATCTCCCATTACACAAGCCTTAAAACCTATGACTTCAAAGTTTGCTTTCACAGCCTCCAACTTAATTAGGAGGACTTTGTTTTATGAAAAAAAAGATCATTATTTTTTATTACTTATTGCTAAAATACATGGTACTGTTAAGACCCATGACAAACCTTATATTTTCCAAGGCCAAACAGAGGTCATACAATTAGTATGAAGAAATTGCATGAACAGAAAGGGGACTGGGGGGTTAGTTCCAGGAAACAGGTTGGGAAGTTTTCAGTATAACTGAAAATAGCTGAACATAACTTCCAATTAGCTTCCCAAGCATTTGGCTCTAGTAACATCTTTTGAAGATGTATTTGCCAAAGGAAAAACATACCATCAGGCACAGAATTAAAACACACTTATCATAACACGCAAACAAAAAACATTTTTATAACTAATGTTGCTACCAGCTCCTGTTTAAATCACTTTTTTTGCAATTACTTTCTGACATATCAAACAGAAAAACTAAAAACAAGCCTGTTTCACGCACATGAGGGCGCAGAGTTACCTGCACTCACGCACAGGACGCAGCTTCTTCATTACAATTACTCAGGCTTGCTTTACACTAGGGAAGCAGGATGGAATGGCAACACTTATTTATACTTCTTCCCTTGTGATCCCCACCAGCAGTGCTCACAGAAAGCCCCTGAGACTGCAGAAGCCATGATATCAGCAGGCTCATGCCCCACATTACAAGAGACAGTGGACTCACAAGCAGGGGAATAGGAGAACATTTATGAACCAGCACAGTGTCAATATTTGATCAATATCCAAACATTAGCTGTACACAAACACAGCTCCTATCAAGCTACCATAAAGCAAAGGAGCACTTACAACCACAGGTTTATCTTGAAGCCATGGGCACACAAAACTTTTATAATTTATTCTATTTTCTTTGGCAGCAGTACAACCTAACATCCTCCAGGCATGGCGTGCGCTGGTGGCAGATCACTGCCATGTCTCTGTGGCACAATCAAACCCCAAACATCTCAGTCACAACAAGGGAGAAGCGGTGACACAAGAGGCTAGAGACTCCCTGGCCCCAGGGATGGGGATGCAGAAACCCCATTCGTGCCAATTTTTAGAGTTTGTTTTTCCCCCAATGCCAGTTTTTGGAATATACACAGGCTATTTGCTCCGATGTAAATTCCTTTGCAGCCTAGAAGCAATTGTCTAGCAGGGTATGCTGCAGGCTGCTGAAGCATAGGATTATTTTTTTGAAGCCATTGAGGCTTAAATAGAATTGTTTAAAATTATAGACCACTGTATCATGACAGTATACAGATTTATTCTGGGGAAAGAGAGCATAACGATGTTTATGCATCTATAATGAGTTGCAATGATGTTTAACATAATCTGTAATTCACAGCTCAGTACAAACATATCTATGTTATTAGGGAGGGCTATATGTGTGTCTTAGTGACTCTATAGCCCACTCGGGAGAATTCAAAGTCCTTTAAGCAATAGGCCATTTCTTCCTCCGTTGCCAGCAGACCATCCTCCTGCAGTGGGCATAGCACTAAACAGAGGGCCACTGCACCCAGGTGACTGCACATCCTGAGCACAGCATGGTCAGCCTA
Source organism: Chloroceryle amazona (assembly GCA_027560015.1). NCBI lineage: Eukaryota > Metazoa > Chordata > Aves > Coraciiformes > Cerylidae > Chloroceryle > Chloroceryle amazona. The sequence continues at coordinate 79,950 of JANHFX010015418.1, read as the reverse complement.
ACCCAGGTGTCCGCACCAAGTAAAAGAAGCGGAGTGCTCAGGAAATACTTTTAACACTACCAAGCAAGGCAGAGGTGTTGGCATCCCACACACATCTACGTTATAGCTGAGCAAGCTGTACAACTTGAGCAACACTCAAGTCTCACCACCATTTTTAGGGGTTTTCAAGGCTTGAGAAGGCAGATATTCCTATATCATAGGTCACAGCTCTACACAATAAAAGCCAACACAAGGCCTTCGGTTCCTTAAGGCCCACCCCCTGACAAAGGGCTACCTGGGACTTAATGGGTTGTGTGAAAAAAAAAACAAATAACACTTAGCCTCTAGGAACAAAGGCTTATGGAGCAGCCTCTAGGACCATCCCACATCCCCAGACATAAGGATGCACAGAGGCTCCTTCACCACCCCAGCATCCAAAGCCAGATCAGTCCTACAGAAAGCACATCTGTATTCATAGCTCTCCACCCTCCCCCAATAAAAAAATAAATAAAAATCTCCCATCACCTTTTGTATGGGGAGAGAAGCTTTCCTTCCTACTACACAGCAGACATCCCCATAGAAGTACATCTCATCAAGTTAAAGCAAATGTGTCTGGGAGATGGATCCAGCCCTTTATCTTCTCACCACTTGGCAGCCAGTTCTCCCAAATCTGCTGCAGCTGGCTCTCTAGTGAGGACTTGCTTGGTCTCATCTGTAGCTCAGCTCCTGTGGGCCCAACCCCATGGGCTCCAGGGTCTTTGGCAGATCCAGCTCAGCTGCACAGCCTTGGCTAAAACACCTGAGAAAACTGTCAGGGAGAGTCACGCGAGCTGAAAAAGGTAAAAGAGGGGCTGTAGTTGAGATAGACCTGCTCCCAGCTTAAGGATTCAGAGGAAAAAGCTCCAGTAGAGAAAACTACATGGACAAGCAGGGTACTGGAAACTTCTTTAAGGTCCATCCTTCTTTCAAAGTCTCTTTATGCACTGTATAAGCTACCCAAGCCAGGCAATCCACTGAAACTCATGTGACTTTGGGGCAGTGTGAAGCCTAGGAACATCTGCCCACTGCGGCATGTCAAGCCATTTCTAATGGACGTGGACAACGTCCCTAGCATTGATGGTTTCCAAAAACATATCCTCCTGAGTTCCCACCCCTTTTGTCCCTTGAGCTCCCTCAGCAATGCTCAAGAAAAGCCCAAAGCTGAATTAAAATCTTCCCTACTTCAAAACCTGAGTGATCAGAGATTGAGAAGTGACCCCCAAGAGGTCATGGACAGGGCACCCTGCTCTTCCTGGAATCAAAGATGTTTTCAGTGGCTTCATTACTATGCTAATGGACAGCTACTAATCCCCAGCCACAGCCAGCAGGCCTTAATCACAGATGGAGATTTGCCATTAACCTCTCACTGGGCATCCAGGGAAATTTCTTGCAGCACTTCCAGTGGAAGCTGGGCTCACCTTAGGGTTTTTGGGGCAGTAAGCAATTATCATGAAGGGTCAATATCTGCTCAAGTGTCAGTTTTCTTCAGCTGGAAGTGCATTTCCTGAATCCCATCTGGCAAGCCGAGGGACACCCTCAAACAAGCAACCCACTGCTGAAATGATTATGGAAAAGGAAACAGTTATTTCTTACTGCTCTTGAGGCTTCTTGACTATGCCTCTTGAGAGGCTTTCAAGGAAACACAAATACAGACCATGTCCCCTTTTTTGATCAGATTTCTCTTCTGAGAAAAATCTGCCCCTGAGAGAGGAAGACAGAACAGAAAAGCAACACAGCTGCTGTTTTGGCATGACCCAAGGACCTTCAAGAAATTATGCTAAAATCCCAACTCCCTTGGCATCTGAACAGGTCGTTTTTATGTGGGTGTCCCCACACCCATATGTATTGTCATGCATCCCCCACACCTGTGGGTCAATCCAATGAAAGCACAGACAGTTTCTACCCCAAAACAGGGCTTGTTGACTGGCTTTCCAGCTTTCCATCCCAAACTTTTCTATTTCTAAATGGAGTGGGTCCAGAGGAAGCCATGAAGATGGTCCAATGGCTGGAACACCTCTGCTGTGAGGACAGGCTGAGAGAGTTGAGACTATTCATCCCAGAGGAAAGAAGGATTCAGGGAGACCTTATTGTGGCCTTCCAGTATCTGAAGGGAGCCTAAAAGAAAATGAGGGAGGGAATTTTAACAAGGGCTTGTACTGAAAGGACAAGCGGTAATGTCTTCAAATTGGAAGAAGGTAGATTGAGATTAGAAATTAGGAAGAAGTTCTTCACTCTGAAGTTGGTGAGACACCGGCAAAGATTGCCCAGGGAAGTTGTGGATGCCACCTCCCTGAATGTGTTCCAGGACAGGTTAGATGGGACTTTGTGCAGCCAGGTCTAAGTGGTTGTGTTCCTGCTCAGGGAAGTAGGGTTGGAACTAGATGATCTTGAAGGTCCCTTCCAACCCAAACCATGCTATGATTCACACATACCGGCCACCTGCATTTCATCCGACAAGCAAATGGCTTTTCTTCCCCAGCAAGACTCCCCAGTCTTGATCACATATCACCAGACTCCTCTGTTATCCATGCTCTGGCAAGAACCCATGTTGTTCTCTTCCTCCCAGAGAGATATTTTCATGACTCCTTTTTACTCATGGTCACATGAAGATGCATGACACTTAATTTTTTTTGAGCTGATTTATTCCTTCCATGGTCACAATTTCAGGGCAGCAGTGTTTGGTTGACTGAATAGGCTGATGGCTAAATTCAAATTATTTCCCTGTGGAGTCCAAGTAGCATGCTGGTGCTGAGTTTGATACTCTATGTCACCATCAATCATATCTTACCAGTTCCTTATGACAGACGAGACAGGATGGCACACTAAAGACAAAAAAATCCCTTTGATAGGGAAAAAATCCAATGTTGTATCTGCCCATCACTGCCAGGCTACACCTAGGAGGACAGGAGAAGCAGCAGACCCTAAAAACTCTCTGCATACCGTGCTCATTGTCATAACTGGCAGGGTATGTTATTTCTTTGCTTGCTTTTTAAATGTATTTCAAAATCTGAATTCAGCAGAAAGGTGGATACTGGAGGGCAGCCATCACCTTGGGAGCAATCACATTCTTTTGGGAGGGACAGCAGTTGCACTGAGTGAGGAATGAGATGCTGCTCATGCTGAGGGAGCAAGGCTCCCATGATCTACCCAGTGCAAGGGGACACCTGATGCTTTTAAAGCTGAGCAAACACTGCTGTGGCACTTTTCCAATCCTGAAGCATCAGCAACACCTAATCATAAATGCTTCATTTAATATCCCTCGAAATGAAGCCTGAGACTCCACTGAATGTAGTTCAGCATCAGTGCAGGTAACGGCTGCCATTGGGGGTCTGCTTTAGGACTGGTAAATCTACAGGCTGTGGTATGGCCGTGATCCAGCATTGATGTGAGAGAAAGCCACAGCAGGATGCAATTGCAGATATGGATCACGGAAACATAGCATGATAGAATGGTTTGGGTGGGAAGGGATCTTTAAAGCTCATCTAGTCCAGCCACCCTGAAGTGAACAGGGACATCTGCAACTAGAGCATATTGTTCAGAGCCCCCTCCAACCCAGTCTGGAATGTTTCCAGGGATGGAGCTTCTACCACCTCTATGAGAAACCTGGGCCAGGGTTTCACCACCCTCAGTGTAAAACACACCTTCCTTATATCTAGTCTAAATGTCTCCTCTTTTAGCTTAAAACCATTACTCCTTTTCCTATTGCAACATCCTTATACTGAGGATACTAAACTTGCATGTCATATGAGAAATTACTTCACCAAACCACAGTGGTACCTGTTTCAACACATATCTGAATTTTAGCAGAGGCAAACATTCAGTTTGGTTGTTGCATCAACAGATACAGCACGATACCCTGAGGAACACAATATCTGGATGCTCAGATGTTGCCACATCACAGAGATTTGTGGCCACTGAATTTATCTGCAGCCTTTTCTAGGGGCAACAGACTCTCCCCAAAACATGACTGGCTTTCCTTCCTGCATGAATATTTAGTCTTTTCTTGGGCAATATTTTCATATCAATTCTTGCAAACCTGCAGTTTTACATGCACTTAGTCCACCAGCAAGAGGGATTTCTTGCTACTGTTGCCTTTCTTCAGCAAACCAAAACCTCCTGTTGAAGCCAGAACTGGCACAAAGCTGTGTGCCTTCTCCCAGCATCTCTGCTAGGGACAGCAGTAGCAATGGATCAGCTGGGGAAGCCTTTGGTGCAGAGTGAACAAACCTGTGTCAAAATGGTAGTGTGAGGACAAGCCTTAGGTTGAGATCTGACTTCAGTCCTTTGCATTTATTTACACAAAAAAAAATGGGTCGGGGTATGTGCCGTTGGAGTGGTAGTGACCCAGCTATCTGGTCAAAGGCCTGCAGGGAGCTAGGAGATAGAGCGAGTTAACGTTTAACCTGCGGGGACTGTAAACCAGCCCCGGGGCTGCTGAACCTTTGGAGTTTGATATGATGATTAGGGAATAACCAGAGTGACACGTCGCAAACTCTCCATAATCAAGAAGACCTTTTTCCCGGGTGGTGATCTCCAAAATTGCTCAGGTATGTGGGAACTCATTCTACCCTGGGGCTTGGGGCACAGGGACCAGGTCACTTAGAAAATGGGACTTTTGGCCATGATGGGGAAGGAGCAGCTCTGTTGCACACCTTTTGCCTCTCTTGATAGTGCCCTACCATCAAATTCACACCTCAAGTGCTGCCCAACACCGGTGGGGCTGGACTGGGGGGGGCAGGACCCCCCTGCACCTTGTGGCTGTACCCATGTTCTGGCACAGCCTCACATTTCTCACCTTGATTTTTTTGATGAGCAAGGTGGGGAGAGAAGGGCTCCTTGGGGACATTGGTATAATTTCTGTGCAGCAGCACAGGGCTTCTTTTACTGCTTTCCCCCGCTGATTCCCAGTGGTTGCCAGAAAAGCAAAGCCAGACAAGGTGGAGGTGGGAGGAGGGATTTTCCCTGCAATAGTTCAGTCTCGATTTGTTAAAGCGCAACTTTCTAGGGCTAATCATTAGAGATCTTACCAGCCAACTTCTTATTCTTCCTTCTCTTTGCAAAAGGTCAGTCTCTATATCAAAGGTAATCGCTGCTCCTAAAAACTCTAAGTTTTCCCTATCTCTTCAAACTAGGAGGCTTTCTACCCAATGCCTAATAATGCTTCTCTTAAGCTATTTTCCCTTGGTGAAATAGGAGGCTTGGGTGGGAGCAGGCGTGGGAGGGAGGTTGGCTTCAAAGCCGCTGGCACATGACGCTGCAAATAAAGTAGGGGGAAGGAGGCTGAAGTCAGCATCAGGCACCTTTCGTTTTCAGAAAGGGACTTTTTGGGGTGTGTTGTGTGCATTTGGTAAGACAGCCGCAAAAGCTGTGCATGAGAGGAAAGGTATTTCAAAGAGAGAAGCTGCTTCCCAAGACAAAGAGCAAAAGAGGCTGAGCAAAATATTTGCTGGTTTGTATGTGAAATATTTTCCCAAGGTTCATGTGCTGCAAAGCATGCAGCACTTTTCTGTTACTTCAAATTTATCCCTCTTGCCTGCAAATATCTGTGAGTTGCCACTTTCTGTGGTACCATCTGAGCTGGAAAAAACCCTACGCCCTGGAAAGCAAAGGCACTAAAGCTTATTGCTGAGTTGCTCAATTGGACTCCGTCCCTCAGCGTCTCTCACCCCAGCAAAGAGCTGGTGGCAGCTCATGAAAATTCAGGTGTCTATTTTTAGGGAAAGTATGAAGAATGCTTCATGTGTTTTATATATACATATATGTATGACTATACAGTTCTTGAAGCCTGGAGGGAGGGGATAAAAAAACCTGAAAAGCTTGCTGATAATGTAAAGGAAAATAGTTTCTCTGGTAACTACAAATTTGGGTTATTAAGAGTAAAGACAGAATATACTTATCCACTACTGTTCTTCATGAGACGTGGTTGCACTGGAGGTGTGTGGGGCTACCGACCTTCATTAAACGTGTCCAAGTGTCTCAGTGCATTCAAACACGAAGGTGTATTGATCCACACAGGACAAACACAGTTTTGTTATCTCATTCATGGAAACAGTAACCAGGTTTCCCCTAAAAGGGCTGCAAAGGGACGGGCTTAGGGTGCAAAAGAAGTTGGGGAAGAGAACAGGGTCCAGCTGCAAATACTACTTCTCCTCCTCTCTACAAAAATCCCACCATGCAAAACATCCCTTGAATGGAATCCTGATTCCCCCTTTTCCAAGCAAATTACCCAAAAGCTAAGTAAAATCCACTTTTCTGGGGGAAGTAAAAAATTCTGGATTTGTCGTACTCCTGGCTGGCTGGAGCAAAGCCATAGGATCTGCCTGAAGCAGCTGGTGAGCAAACCATGTGTAGATGTAGTCATGGAGAGGTGAAGCAGTACTATAACGAATTTGTTTCTTGTCAGTCTGGGGTTTGCTAGGTATAAAAGTACCTTTTCTTGACCATAATTTTAATAGGAACCTAAAATAAATGAGAGCATTCAATGGAGAGAGGAAAATCAAGTGAAGCAATGTTCTGATTTAAGATAAAAGCAGCTCCTTCTTTTTCATGCTGTGGGGTTTTTGATTCTGTGACAACGATAACTTGGTAGTATTGATAAAAATTTAGTCAAAATTATGAGGATGAAATAGGCAATGCACCCAAACAGTTTGCATCTCTGAAAGTCCTCACTTCCTAAACATCTGAATAAAATGCAACCTCCCCTTCCCTATTTTTTCTTTTTAGCATAATGATTATTATCAACAGCAAGTCATCTAAGGGTCAAACTCCTGAAAAATTACTGAATTCCAGAACAATTATTTCTATTGGTTTGTGGGGTTTTTTTAACAGTGCTGCCTTAATTTGCTGCAGTCATTCACACTTTCCAACAGCAGCCATGGAAGGGGAATTTTCTCCCTATGAGGCTGGATTAGCTAATTGATTAATGGCCCAGGGAACAAAGAAGGAGAGAAAGTAATCATGATTCCCCAGGTCCCCTGGGAGCAGCTCTCCTCCCTTAGCTTTAACAATAAATAAAAAAATAGCCCAACACACTGGCACTGCTGTGAGGGCTGAGACTGATGCCTGGAATAAAGGAAAAGTGCTGAAATACCAGCAATGTCAGAAATAAAACATCCCACTCTGACTCATATCATGAAATAGTCTGGATGCACTGATGAACATGGACCCTTGGGTTGCAGAGGTGGGAAAGTGTCCTGTCCAAAAGGCACTTAGATGTCCTCAGACCCAGGGTGGTACAATAGAAAAGAGAAGACTTAAGAGGTGCATGGAAAATTGGGGGCTGGAAAGTGGGTGCTTGGGGTTTGTTGTGTTGGGATTTGTACCTCTTGAAAAAGTACAATTTCTGTTTCCAGCCCAGGGAAATCCAGCTGAAGGAGGAAAGATCTCTAGCAACAAGGTTTATAAATTAGCTGTGAATGACTCTGGGCTGGTAATTAGTAGGAGGCACCTAATTTCTAAGAGTTGTGATACAAAACTGAATCTGGGTGGTGCACTGGGTCATCCATGTGTGTGTCCAAGCCTTGAGCATGCAGCATTGTCCATCCTCAGCCTCTGATGTGCTTCCTGAATGTGGAGACTTGCAGATTAATTTAGGCTGGAGCTGCCCTGGGGTGAGGGTCTCCATCTGAACCCCACTTCCAGCAGGACCAACGCTACAGCTGCAACAGGTTGCTGAGGGCTGTGGTACAGGGAAATCAGGGCATCCCCAGGGGTGAGGATCTTCCATCACTCACACGGGGAAGGGCTGTTCCCTTGGGACCAGCTGGGCTTTCTTTGGAGGTGGCAGCATGTGGAAGCTGTGGGCAGATTAAGGCCAGATCATCATTAACACACTCCCTGACAGCATGGCGACCCATTTTTCTGGCACTTTCAAAAAATCCATGGAAGTCTCCACCACTGGATTTTGCAGTGGCAATGATTGATACCTTGCACAACCTTGAACTCTCTTGTTTCATTATTTCTAGTGGATTGCTTGAGCATATCCTGAAGTACATCAATGTCTAGACATGTTGGTCTACGGCCTAAAAAATATGCAGGATGACTTACAAGAAAAGCCTAGAAGAACGTGCCTGGTCTTATCTAATAAGGCAGGAGCTGAAGAGGGATATTGCTTGTGCTGTAAATGCATCAGCCAGGGAGATGCTCCATTCCCATCCATCCCCCAGCCCCGTGGCTTGTGCTTGCTGCTCAGCATGAAACTATCACCTGGAGTGAGATGTTACTGGAAATGACTCCTCCCCTGAGGAGTGGTACAGAGACTTATAGCATTTAAGGCTCCGTGTGCAAATGCAGCCACTGAGACACCCAGCCTGTAGGGAAGTGCAGTGTGAAATAGTGTGATTCACCGGGGCCGGGTAGGAAAAAATAAAGGCTCTTACACTACTCATCTATCTAGGTCGTGGCTGGGGACAGACTGGAGAGCTCAGCCGCTATGGAAAGCCGCCCAGTTTTGCCTGGCTGCAGTCCATCCGCTTTCCCGGCACAGTGAGATGTGGTGCGATGTGCTGCTGGCAGCCCGCTCCGACACCCCAGGCAGCACAGCTCCTGTCAGGGAACGAGTCGCTGCAGCACTTACACACCTGGTAGAGAAGAAAAAAAAAATTACTATTAGAGATATTTTCATAGCAGCCATCCCTTTTCATCCTCAACTCTGTCTGGGCCTTCAGGTACATGAGGATGTGCCTAAGTCCAGATATAAGGGCAAACAGAGGCTTGTGGAGCACTGCAAATTTGGACCAAGTGCTGCTATTTGACTGCTCAAACCCCTAATGAAACCAGGATGCAGCAAAAGCAAAATATAAGGGGCCAAATTCACAATATAGCAGAGCTTTCCTCTCTAGGCTGGATGCACAGGAATCCATCATCTTTGCACATTTCTGTCACTCCACCTCCGCTTCTCTGGAATTCCTGTCTCCCTCATCCAGCACCCCAACCGCCATCCCATGCCCTTCCCCATCCCTGTGTCGTGGAGGGCTCCAGGGTCCCCACCCCCCTCATCCCTAGTACACTCATACCAGCTCCTTTTGTCCCAGTTTGTTTTCAAACAAGCCTGGGGGTTATCGCTGCCTTTTGTTGCCCCCACCTTTGTACAATTGAAAGCAATTTCAGACATTAACAATCACTTTGAATAAAATGATTTAGTGATTTCTTGCTATGAAGTTCTCGGTCCTACCAACCCACAGCACTTGCGCTGACTACAAGGACCCAAGGGGGCAACCGTTTTTCTGTTGCTGGTTTCAGCATCAGCCCATCATCATGGGTCCTCAAACTCCACCTTGCACCTGCAGACCCTGATACTATGCTTGGGTCATACAAACAGTTTGTGCAAAAGCTCAAAGCTCAGCAATCAGGAAAAATGGGGCAGCCTGAAATCATAGCTAGGGAGTCCTTCTTATAAATACCCCTTTGACAGTGTGCAACCCAGTGCAGATTGAGATTTCAACTGTATGGTGTTTTGAACCCAAAAATAAAACAAAAAAACAAAACAAAACAAACACACACCAAAAAAACCCACAAAAAACAACAAAAACAAACAGAAAAAAACCAACCAAACTTTAATTAGAATCATTTAGATTGGAAAAGACCTCCAAGATCATCAAGTCCAACCATCTACCTAACATTGTCATAACCAGTAAACACAGCTCTGAATTAAAACATCTGAACCCAGCGTTGTTCCAGCCCTGAACCTAGGTACAGATCTGAAGATTTCACATGTTCATTTATTTATTTATTTATTTTCCAAAAATAGGCCAGGTCTGGACCTAGGCCTCGTTTCTCAATAAGAGCTGCATATGGCTTGCAGAAGGTTCCCTTCCCTTTGCATTCCCATTGCACTGAAGGGATGCAATAGCATGGAGGACTCGTGTACCCAGCGCAGGATGAAGCATTTTACCTGTGTTTCCCTCCTAAGACACGTGCACCAATGCGCTACAAGATCCCTCTGCGTCTCACTGGAACGCTGTCTGAAGTACGGCTGTGGGTTTAAATACTCTTCATTTTATGCAGCAGGAGGAGGTTATTCTTCCTCTTTCCCTGGTCTGTAGTGTTTTGTTTTTCTCTCAAAATAACTGATTTAGGAAGAATGATCCTGGTAACTTTCTCAGGAGGGTGGACTTTTTCCTCCTAGCCATATTAATTTATTTAATTTATCTTAAATTTGATTGCAGTGAGCACCCCTAATTAACCTGATTTTTTGCTGATAATCACTCACAATGGAATCAAATCACAAATCCGGGGATGGATTGACCGGCACACAGAAAGAAGCTGCCCTTCGTGCATTAATTCAGCGAACGGGATATAATTTGATCCAGGTAGGAACTCATGGTCATGTCATTCTGTGAGCAGTGTCTGGCTTCATCCTGAAGCGATGCATCGCATCGAGGGCTTGAGCAGTAACTCTGTACGCACGAAGCGCTCCTTGTTCATTCTTCTTCTCCTCTCTGTCTCTAATATATGTGCTGCACATAGCTACAAGTAACAGATGCTGTCTTTTGTGAAGCCAGTTCTTATTCCTCCAGGAATTCTCTGCCTGATGCCAAATTATGATAAGAGTGGAAAAACAAACCCTGAGCACTGCTAGCTGTTGAGAAAGGTTATGATTGCTGTCTCCAAACCATGGCTGCAGTGTTAGTGTAGCAGAAAAAAAAAAAATAGGAGCACTAAACAGAGTTTCAGAAGAGCGTAGGTCCAGAGTTGGCCATAGGAAGTCCAGCATGTCACTGTCAGATCTGCCTCTTGTACACATCCATGTGCATGTGTACATATAAGTGCATGTGAGTGGGGCAGGTGCCTCATCCCCCAGACATCAACAGTTTGCTCCCAGTTTAGTCTTCAAGGTCTCCTAAGTACAAAGCCTCCTCTGGTTAGGGCTGATGGAGACTGGGCCTGTCCTTCAACAGCCATCTGAAGAAGTTGTTCTCAGTATGTCTAAAACAAGCTAATTTTTGTAAAGTGTTAGGCACTAATATGACTGACCTTGCATCCTGGAAGAGGTAACTGAAAACAATGACTTTTAGGCAAGTGGCTGCCTTGAACTTTGCCTTGCTTTGCATAGCACTAGAGGGCACAACAACCCAAAGCAAAAACTGAGACTCCTGGGAAAAAGCACTTTCCTATAGCCCTTAATCCTGTGTGCGACCCAGGACCAGGCCAGCAGCTGGTCCTTTGAGGAGGCTTTTTGCTGTACCTGACCCAGAAGATAAATTCTGTCTTGTATTTACTGTGGCTTTCTTTACTCTGGGCTTCAGCTTTTCATACTGTCACATCTGGCTGTAGGTCATTCCTTCACCACAGATTTCAAACCTCAGCCCCCACCAAACATATTTTTTCTTTTACATTCCAAGCTTCCTATTTTATGTTTTCTTTTTTTGTTGTTGTTTTCTTTCTTTTTTTTTATTTTTCCCCCTCTCCTAATTCCCTTCTCTACCTGTCTTCAGGCTTTTCTTCCAACCTATCTATTGGTGCAGCTAAACACCTTCCTTGGTGCACACCAGGGTCACTCATCTTTGTGAAGTGGATGATGAAGTCCTCCTTCCCTCCAGACACCTTGTCAAGATTAATTTGTTGAGATGCTACCTTCAAGCCCCTGCAGATAGAGGGAAGACACTATTTCTTGCTGTGCCTCCTCACACACGAGCTCCCACAGACATTGGCAAAATGAAAGAAAAACAAACTATTTGGTTGTTTCTCACTTGTCTTAAAGTGGGACAAATAAGGCTCCTCTGTCCATGTTCAGGCCATTATTGATGAGCTCAGCATTTCTCCAGCTGACCATAACAACACAAAAGGAAGGAAGGAAGGTCGATTAGAACGAGGAGAACAGACCCACACTCACCTAGCAAGAAATAACAAACTGGAAGTATTGACTGGTATTCACATCTTTGAATACTATTTGAGGCCAAGACTTGCTCCCTGCCTAAAGAAACTCCTGGGTAGGCAGGAGGCATCTTTTGTCCCTCACATGGTCTCCCACCGTCAATGGCCCTCCTCTGACACCCCTGTGTGGCTGCTTCTGTCACCCCCTCTGCCCAGACCTTGTCCCCAGCTGGGGTCCTCCTGAAATGTGTGGCACAGTTAGAGAAAGGGCTTCATAGCTCCTGGGTGCAGGAAGGAATGGGTCTTGGGGCACACCATTTCTCCAGGTCCATCTCCATGCCCAGGTCCTCACCATACCTTGTCCCTGGCATTGATACTTAGCTAAGCCCAACTACTATCACAAGGACACTGAGCAGCTCCAGCACCACCTGCTGCCAATGATGCCTCAGGCTCCCTGGCTGGCCCCTTTTGCTCAGTCATTACCTCTCTCCAAATTTATACCTCCATCCCCAGTTTTCCCCTTATGCTAGCATAGATGCCTTCTGCTTTTGCAAAGTCCTTTTGCTTTCAAACACAAACCTTTCAACATCTTTGATCTGTAGAGTTGGAAGCTCCCCCTCAATTACTAAAATAAAATACATAATAGTATAAAATATTGCTAAGAAATGTTTAAGATTGGATGAAGAATCATGACAACTTATACATTTTGCAAATGTTATATTACACAGTCACAGCTCACACACAGTCCACAGAGATTCACCTCCGTTAGCCAAGAAGACCTTCATTTTCCAAGACGCTATTTGACTGTCTCTTTCTTGGACATCTGAAGTAGCAATTGAGTTGCAGCACATGTCCTGACGCATGCTCTTTAGCAAAACTCAGCTAGTACAAACCAGTCCCTCCTCTAGTACATCACCAGCATACTGATAACCATTATCTGGGATATGAAAGCCTTTTGGTACAGATATGATGATGGGGCAGCCAACATACACTATGTTCTCTCTGACCAGTCTGTAAAGAGCTGCTCCTTGAAGGGAAGGAGGGTGTCTGCCTCCAGCCCGCTGGTAACAAAGCGTGTTTAAAGTGTTATTCCCTGGTTTGGTTACATCCACATTTAAAAAAACTATATCTAAATCATTCTTCTCTTTTTCTCCATGGCAGGAAAATGGGCAGAGAAAATACGGAGGCCCACCACCTGGCTGGGATGGTCCTCCGCCAGAGAGGGGGTGTGAGATCTTTATTGGGAAACTGCCCCGAGACCTCTTTGAAGATGAACTTATACCCCTGTGTGAAAAAGTAAGACTTTACAGCAGGTAGTTGTACTGAAGAGGTTAGAGATGATCAAAGCTGCATTTCAAGGCTGAACTGGAGATGATTTGTCCCAGGCTACTGGTAGAGCTCTGATGTGAATGAGTCAAGGAATCACTCAGTCTTGTTTTATCACCTCCCAGATCGCTGACAAACCTTTTTGTTTCTATTTGCAGATTGGTAAAATCTATGAAATGAGAATGATGATGGACTTTAATGGCAACAACAGGGGCTATGCCTTTGTGACCTTCTCCAATAAGCAAGAGGCTAAGAATGCAATAAAGCAACTCAATAATTATGAAATCAGGTAAGTGTGTCAGATACCTTCACCTCAATTTTAAATCATATATATTGATCTATTTTGTTATGCAAGACGTATTTTTTCCTTATAGCCCAGAGGATAGATATTTAGATACCTAAGCTTTAAGAGGATACCACCTCTTGTCTCCCTGTATAGTCATTGCTTTATGCCATAGTGCAAAGGCAGCATGTTGGACTCACCAGAGCCAAAATCTTTTGCAGGAAATGTTTTCCTTACCATAAATAAATAAATAAATAAAAAGAAAAGAAAAAGAGAAAAAAAATTCTACCAGAACATTGGAAAAAACATTTTGCTTTGGATCAAATTAACTTTCACCTAACCATTGCTGTTTACTTCATGTTCCCCTCCCCAGGCTGTTTTTTGTTGATTTATTCCTGTTCACAGTCTCTCTTATGACTTAAACTGCAAATATGTTCTGGGACACTGAAAGATTGCAAAAAATGGTGACATAGGATGGAAACCAATTGGCAAAATAGTGACATTTCCTAATAGGAACAGAAAAATCCCTCATGTTTGTGACTAAAAATTGGGAACAAAACACAGAAATCAACAACATATGGGCCCCTCAATATATTTTGTTTTGATTTCAACCACACTTAATGTTTTTTTCCAGTTCAAAATGGGATGAGTAGATGCCTTTGCTTAGAAGCATTTAGTGATAAACCATTCTGGTAATTTCAGGGGTTTTGATATTTTTTCTTTTAATTAAAAGGAAAAAAAATAAAAAGATGGGGTAAGAATTGTCTTACAAGCAGCCCTAAGGCTGAGTAGGTCACAAGGCACACAGGGGGGCCTTGAAAATGTGATTTGTGTCAGTAAAAGATCAGGCTTCACCCACCCCCACCTCCTCACCATACTTCCCTTGTTCCAAAGACTCCTCTGAAGAAATTTTTAACTTCTCAAGACCTGCAAGAGGTACTTGGACCATGAAGAGGTGAGCAAAGTGAATTTTACTATGGGGTCTGCACAACAGATGACATCAGTAAGCACCCAAATGGTGTCTCTTCATGACGAGGGATTTTCTTTCCCCAAAACCTCAGTTGTGAGGCCCAGTCATAACCAGGAAGCTACAAGTCACTGATGAAGACAACAAATTCTGTCTTGTACTGGTGGCAACACAAGAGTCACTGCTGTGACCACGGGGGGTAGATACAGTTGCCTAGTACCAGCCATTTTTGCAAGTAGCAAAAGGGAGAATCCCAGGAAGAAAAAGCAAAATTTGTCTTTGGTTTCTTCCCGATCTCAAATCCTTGATTCCAATTGTCCTGCCTTACTTTGATGTCAAATTTAGCAGAGTGGCAGGCATCATGTTAGCTTTTGCATTGAGCAAGACTGCTTGAACATCCCAAACATATGCTGCAGGAGGCCTTGTGTTTTGGAACAGGAGGAGGGGGGTTAATTTATTTTTTTCCTCTCTCTGAGACCTGATCCTGACTGCTGACAAACTGGCAATATTCCTTACACTCAGGAACGGGCGTCTTCTCGGAGTCTGTGCCAGCGTGGACAACTGCCGTCTGTTTGTGGGAGGGATCCCTAAAACGAAGAAGAGGGAGGAAATTTTAGCAGAGATGAAGAAAGTCACGGATGGGGTCGTGGATGTCATTGTCTACCCTAGTGCAGCTGATAAAACCAAAAACCGTGGCTTCGCTTTTGTGGAATACGAAAGCCATCGGGCAGCAGCCATGGCCAGAAGAAAATTGCTCCCAGGTTAGTACAGGTGGTGAGCATGGCAGGGAAGCTCCATCTCCGGGGTCACCTAATACACACTGTGCTGCAGTGAGACCCAAGTCTCCAGAGGACCAAGGAACCTAAGGAAGCAAATGCTGCTGTTTTTTTCTCTCGGCTGCTAGACAGAGAGCAAAGAGGGACCCTAATACACCAGGGCTGGCTGATGGAGGCACGCTGTCTCTGGGGTGCAAGGTGGGCAATTCACTGCAGATCCATGCTGATTATGTATGCTCTTCATTTAGGAGCTTGGTTTTATTAAAAATACAGCTAGATCGATTCAGCTCTGCTGTAGGATCTGTATTACCCTGTGGTTACCTTGGGTTATATATCAGAGAGAGCCTCAATTGTGGCCTCTCAGAGCGAATCACTCAGGAAACCGTCCAAGAACATATTCAGTCTTGAGAATATGCTGAGGATGTTCCTGAATATGGGTATTTCCCACATGGGAAGATATATTCAAATTAAGAACTTCTTTAGCATTTAAACAATATAAAGAATAGGTCTGTGCAATTTAGGGCTGGGGGATGCTCAAAGACCATTGGGAAGCAGAGATGTTTGGCATGTGTTAGATGAAGGACTCACTTATTAAGTGCATTTTGCAGTGATTTCTCCAACTCTCTCATGCTTTCTTGTGCTTGGCAGCTCCTGCACTGTTTTGTCAAAGCCAACTCAATGCTGAAAGGATCTGGTAAACCTTCTGTTTTGAGACCCATTCATAACTCATCAGTCTTCTTTCACTCTTTCTGTAGAACAGCCTATGAAATATCCTGAGTAGTTTAAGTCCTTTTTTTCTTACTGCAAAAAAAGAGCATGATTTTGAGCTCTGAATATGGTTAGCTATTGTAGAATATCTTACACTATTTTTCCTTTTATTCTACATTTCCTGCACCAGTTTAGCATCTCTCTGGTTGTGGGAGCATATTCAGCTGGCCTGTGCTTCAGCACCACTTTTCCATGGTTTCTATATCGAGACCAAAGGAAGAAGCAGGCACAGCTGCAGCTGCCAGCAGCAGCCCCGAGGGAGCAGAGCACTTGAAATCCTGAGCAAAGACAGCGAGACAGATGGAACGAGCACGTAGCCCCGAACAGACATGTGCAATGCGCTAGTGAGTTCCAATTTAGGGACATCTCAGTAAACAGTTTGGGGAATTTCAAAAGCCTAAGCAGGAGCCAGAGTCTTCTGATGCTGCAAATGTACAGGAGGAACTTGAAAAAAGTTTCAAGCCAGGACTGAATGTGTCTCCAGCTGACGCGTTGAACAAATGTGAGATTGACTATCATGGTCAAGGCACTTCCTTTACTCTGAACCTTGCTGGTCTTTGAGGGAGTTTTGTAGAAGAGACAGAAATGCTCAGAATGGAAGATGCTTTTGAGGAAAACTTTGTCCTGTCTCCTGGTTAAACAAGAGGGAGGAGGAAAACTGGGTTTTAGCAAGAGGCTAGTGCAGACACCAAGCTTACCTCCTTGTTGTAAGTCAACCAGGTCATTATTTCCATTACTGACCAGA
Source organism: Chloroceryle amazona (assembly GCA_027560015.1). Lineage (NCBI taxonomy): Eukaryota > Metazoa > Chordata > Aves > Coraciiformes > Cerylidae > Chloroceryle > Chloroceryle amazona. The sequence goes on along the minus strand of JANHFX010015418.1, from coordinate 63,253 downwards.
AAATGGCAATTCAGAAAGGATCACACAGCCTATCATCTCAATTGGCTGCCGTTAGCAGTCATCTCTCTATTTCTGGTCACTAGCAGCCTGAGGCAGAGTAGGGAATACTGAACCTGAACATCAGCCCAACCTTACTCCACAGTTAATGCATGAGCTCATTCGTGAGCCTTGCTAGCAAGGAGCCTCCTCTTACCACTTTGTTAACTTTAATTTCCAATATAGAAAAATAGGTCTCCAAATTACAGAATCACATAATCATTGCAGTGGGAAGGGACCTCTAGAGAACATCTAGTCCAGCTCCCCTTAGCAAAGCAGATTTGCCTGGAGTACATTACACAGGATAGCATCCAGGTGGCTTTGGAATCTCTTCAGAGAAGGAGACGACAACCTCTCTGGGCAGCCTGGTCCAGTGCTTTGTCACCCTCACACGAAAGAAGTTTTCCCTCATATCTATGTGGAATCTCCTATGTTCCAGCTTGTGCCTGTTGCCCCTTGTCCTGTCACTGAACACCACTGAAAAGAGTCTGGCTCCATTCTCCTTGCACCCACCCTTTAGATATTTATAGACATCGATAAGGTCTTCTCTCAGTCTTCTCTTCTCCAGTCTAAATCAGCTTTCAACCTTTCCTCATAAGAGAGATGCTCCAGTCCCACAGTCATCTTTGTTGCCTTCTGCTGGACTCTTTCCAGAAGCTCCCTGTCTCTCTTAAACTGGGGAGCACAGAACTGGACACAGTATTCCAGATATGGCCTCACTAGGGCCCTTTGCCTTCTACCTTTACCCTCTAATTTTCTCTATTTCAGAGGTCCCATCCCATCTTAAATGGGTTATCCAAGTGGAGATGAAAGACAGGATGCCTCTTTTTTAGATGCCTCCAAGAATGTTTTGCAGGATTCTCATTTTTCTTCTACCAGCATAGGCATCCCCAGGTTTCTTCCAGATTTTAGCATACTAAGGCCTCAGAGGATGTCATCTTCATGTGACAAAGATCAGAGGCAAAGACAGACATGAAGACAGAGAGGAAGACAGACAGGACCCATTACTCTTTGGGAGACATTTGCAGAAGAGGCAGACAATTTATTTCATTATTGGGAAAGCACATCTAGCTGTACCATACTGCTAAAACTAAAACTGGTCCCTACTGTGCATTCAAAGAACTAGCTGCTGGGCTGAAGAAAATTGCTAGAGAAAAAGGGGGCCACAGATAGAGAACATGAAATTTGGGCCTCTGGATATTAGCGGGTGGCCAGAATTCAACCTTTCTTTTCTTGCTTGAAGAGAAAATGGAGGAAGATCTCCCTGAAAGATGTGCAGAAGAGATGGTGGAAAAAAAGAGAAAAAAGGTATCGTTGCCGTCTGGAAGAGAGGAGACAAAGAAGCCATCACTACCTCTGCCTTACCTGGTGTTCTGCTGCTCATCATTGCGGTTCTATAGCTCTGAGAAAAGTCTGTGGCAGTTTTCATTACATATTAAACATCAATAGTTGACTAATTACTTAACAGATAGGGTAACTCAATGCAAATGATTATGGATCTCAGCATGACAACATAGTGATAACATTGCCTTTAACTATGCCTTTATTTGCTCTTTTTGTTCTCTGCTTCTCAGTTGCTCTATCTGGTGTGTACAGAGCCCATGGGCTTCTCCTCCATACACACACCCAGTTTTATGCCTTGTTACTTTTTGCATCTTCCTCTCTACTGTTTCTGCTGCAATTTCACCTAGCAAGGACTGTAAGACTTCAGATACTGCCACACAGAGACATCATTGCTTTTACTTTTCCATTTCATCCAGCTAGGACTTCTGGATTCCTTTCCTATTATCTAGGGAATGAAACCTTTGCAGCCAAGGTGGATTTTTGTAATTTCATTTAAGTATTTCCCTTTAGAGAACAGTCCAGAGAATGCAAGACATTAGCAAATCATGAATCATGCCATATTTTCACTTCTTCAATTCTGGACACTGCATTTCTGCAGGCATCTAAGATATTAGCAGGAACACACTCAAAGTGTGACCATCTGCTTTTAGAAATGAATTAACGAAGGAGCCATGCTTTGAGCTAGAAAGGCTTACTTCAGTCTCATTTGTAGAACTGTCTTATTCTACTGTTTATACTGCTTGTGAAATAATCTTTGAGCCAAAATATATCTGACACTGACCATGCCAATTCCTTTAAAGGAAGGATCCAGTTGTGGGGACACCCTATTGCCGTTGACTGGGCAGAACCAGAAGTGGAGGTGGATGAAGACACCATGTCATCAGTAAAAATTCTCTATGTGAGGAACCTCATGCTCTCGACCACTGAAGAGACCATAGAAAAGGAGTTCAACAACATCAAACCAGGTAGGAACCAACTGACGTAATATCTCCTAAATAAGTACTGCTACTGATAATTGAATTATTTCTCCATTCATAAAATGCCAAAGGAAGAGATAAAAATAGCTTGTTTTCCACCATAAAATGTTCATATGTAATGTCACAAAAAATATCATCAAAAAATATCAAAATATCAAGTTCCCACCCAACTTGCACATCATGTCATCCCGTTAAGAACTATTTAATTTCCAGTTAACAACACTACTAACCTTTCTAGGATGACTGGCAACCAGAAGAGATCCAGAAAGCTGCATGGGGATGCCTGTGTCATAAAAATTCTTTTGAGTCTTTCTTAAAAAGAGAGAAACAGCTGGGTGATTTCAACATTCTTCTCCCATGCCAAAGGATGTTGAGGGAAATACAGTGACTTCAAACAAATGCTTTTTATCTAAGCTATTTAAATTCTGAATTCTATCATTTTCATATAAAAAAAAACCCCAAACCATTATTCTGTAAATTTGTGAATAATCAGAGCTTATCATTTAACACAGGATATGGCAGTATTCGTTTGTGGCATGTATTACATGAACTTAGGATGAGACTTTTCAAAAAGCAAGTAGATTTGTCGGGAATAAAAATCCTGCTGGCTTTCAAAGGAGATTTTGCTTCCGAGTTGCTCCAGCTTTAGGAAATTCTACCCAAAATCAACAAAGTAAAAATAACCCATTTCTGCAGCTCTCCAGGCCACACAGTCCATTAAGCATTAGTAACTTATGCTTGGCAATGTGAAATCATCTTTCATCTCATTCCTATTAACTTCCTTCCATTAATTTTTTACAATACACTACAGAGCTTCATTTTTCCTTCACTAAATTTTCTGCTCTGGACGTATATCTCTTTTTTTTTTCTGGTTAATACTTTTAGCCACCATGAGGCTCTTAGAGATGCCATTTTACCCCATAGTCAAAAATGTACTATTCCACTCTTAACTGTTTCCTCCTTTATTTACCCAGTTTTGCTCCTAAACATTGAACATCTCACACTCTCCAGAAACACATTTATGCCCATTTAACACTTTGGAAAGTCATTTGCTTTGCTCCGAAGACAAGTTTTCTAGTACAACAACAGACAATCTGTATCATCTTTAATTTTCCTTTCATCACTTCATCATTTGACTTCTCATGCTGGAAAGGTTTTGTTAGTTTGTTTTTAAATTGATATAGTTGTTTATTTATTATTAATATATATAGTAATATAGTGTATATATATAATATATATAACAATATAATAGAGAGAGAGAGATTAAAATCAGGAATGCCTTTTTTGAAGCTGTGCCATGCTTTTAAAACACTGTGCATCAGAGCAACAAAACCTGAACTTTGGGGAGAGCAAATGCAGTTTAGGTTATTCTGAGATCACAATCAAAACAAGGGTCTGAATGATTCACTTCACCTTCTTGGTTATCTGCCTTATTTGTTGTATAACATTCCAGCTCTGCTTACCTGAAATGTACATTTTATCCAGGACATTAAGATCTGACAAAAACAAGTCATCCAATAAAAAATAATCCTAGCCAAAGGAGTTACCATCCAGAGGTCCCCATGACAGGGCAATTGCCACAACACTACAGGCTCCACAGATGCTACCAGGAATGCTGCTTATGCATCTCAAGTTCTAATAGAGTACAAGTATCACCCCTTAATAAATCTGTGCCAGATTCAGTGCCTGATGAGTTCTATAGAGATGTGCATCACTTGTCCCACTGAAAAGCCCTGCCCTTGCTCCCTAGCTATTTTGGCCAAAATCCTTATCCCTGGCAAAGTTTCCAGCAAGAAGGTCATGCTCTCCAAATTTACCAACAGGGACAATATTCCCTTTGTAACATCAGATAGATGGTCTCTCTGTGGAGATGCCATGAGATTGGGTATCACGTTGCTTTGCCCCATCAGAGGCAGAAGGAGGGAAGAGCAAGAATTTTGGTTCAGGAGAGGATCAGAGAGCTTTCAAGGAGGCAGAAGGGGAATTTTCAAAACAGAGAGAGTTCATTAAAGCCTTGACTTGTAAACAAGGCATCAGCATATTACTTCCATAACTTCAGGCTTAGAAAATCACCCTCTGATCCCAGTACACCACGAAGTACTACTTATCATTGCAGTGTCATTTTGAAGACATGCAGGCTGCTTGGGTTATAGGCTGGGACAGGCTTCATTTAGCCCCCTGGAGCACCTAATGACTCCCCCTGAACTCCAAAGAAATCTGTTTTCTCCTGCAGTTATTTAAGTGCTTCTTGCAGCAATACAACATTTCCCTGTGCACCTGTTCAGCTTTAAAGGGTAAAGAGCCAACAGAAGAGACATTCAGCATCCCTTAGCCATACTTCCAAAGGTACTATCTGGCAGTGTTACAGTTTTGGTGGCTGGGCTGATTGGTGATGTGCTTCCCAACCTGCAGGAGTGGGCACGATGAACAATTAAAGAAGAAAAGGCAGGTATCTAAAGCTTGGGACCATGGGTAATAGGGATGGTGTGGTTATTTTGGAGACAAACTTATTAGTGCCGAGTATCTCAGTGCCAAGAAATCCCCAGCAACAAAGAAGCTGACAAGGGAAAGGGAAAGCTGTGGAGTATGGACATAGAATAGAAGAACAAGAATCCACTTACATTTGAATTATTTTGGGTAATCACAGAAGTGTAAGAAAGAATGAAGCTGGAGGTATGAGGGTGGGGGCTCCAGTCCATTCCTGCTCCCAGCAAGGTCAACACCACAGCTGCAGCAGGCTGACAGGGCCATGTCCAGGCAAACTGGGACATCCCTGGGGATGGTGAACCCTTACCACCTGGGGCCCTGTCCCAGGGATGCCCCACTCATACAGGAAAGACTGTTTCTTAGGGCCAGACCTACTGCTCCATCAGTCCCAGCCCATCCTCATGCTCAGGGCTGCTCTGTCCCATGCAGGATTGGGTGCTTGTTCTTGTTGAGCATCCTGAGTTGATGGTTACGAGAAGACACTTCTTTTTTTACAACAAAAGCACCATCTTTCCTCAGGTTGCCTCTGAGTAACAGGTACAATGCACGAACAAAGCCACGGAAGTTCCAATCACATGGTGACATTACCAGTAACTCACCAAATCCTGGGCTGTTGCATGTCCCGCTCAGTCATCCCATCTTGGTGGTCCATCACAGAAAGGACACACAAGACCAAAGGTAGCATCCAACAGAGCATTTTGGACAGCAGAAAACCCCTCCAGTTTAATGGGAAACTTACTGCTGTCTGATCCCAAATACTTCTATTTTGCTTTGAAATACTACCACTATTATACGTTTACTTTTCCATGGCATATGCATTCTAAGAGGTAAGAAGACACCATCCTCTTGTTCTTTTACACTTGATCAGCCTTTGCCCTCCAAGAGTCATAACCCAACACAATTGCTCTTTCAGATCTGTATTTCCCATTTCCAACTGATTTTTCAACATTTTCTGCAGGTGCAGTAGAGAGAGTAAAGAAAATTAGAGACTACGCCTTTGTGCACTTTAATAAAAGAGAACATGCAGTGGAAGCTATGAAAGCCTTGAATGGGAAGGTAAATACTAATTTTGGGTGCTTATGTGCAATGTATTACACAGCTGAAGCAAAGCTGCATGGTTTATTAGCTACAAAGCCATCCCAAAGGTGTTCACTCTATTCTCTATTTGCCAGCTGCTTTTATACTCCTGAGTCCATTTTTCAGGAGCAAAGCTTTCAGCAGACAGAAGCCTAAATGAGGACTAGTAAATGAGGGGTTACGGTTTCCCTTGGCTCATGCTCACATCCTTGTTCCACCTCTGCCAACAAAAACACTCGCAGGGCAGCGTGTGAATGGCAAACCGGGACAAATAGGGTCAACTCAAAACATATGGTCCAAATTCAGCTGTGGATTTGCAAGGAGGTTGCTGTATTTAGTACTTCTCGCACTGCAAGAAGTAATTCACAGCACTGTAATGCAAGAGCTGTTCTCAAAGAGGTGTTAACTCTGCTCCTATTTTTAGTGCTACTCCTGGTCTCCATAGGAGCACATATAATCTCACTGACTTACATGCTACTTGGCAGGGAAGCAAAGCCCTTTGAAGGCTCTGCAACTGTGCTCAGTCAGTTAAGGAGCCTCTCCTGGATGAGGTCAGGGCTGTGGACTCTCAATGCATTAAGCCTTCACCCAGCCAGTGCCTTCTTCCATGCATGGGAAGGTTGTAATTTTTGGGGTGGTATTCTCCATCTTCCCATCCCATTAGCAAACCTCATGGGGAAACTGCCTCCCTAGTCCAGTGCACTTTGGAGACTTACACTTGTGCTTCATCCATGCTCTCTCCCCACCACCTCGGCATGAAGGTGCTGGATGGGTCCCCGATTGAGGTGACATTAGCCAAACCCGTCGACAAAGACAGCTACGTCAGATACACCCGGGGCACAGGTGGCAGAGGTACCATGCTGCAAGAATACACCTACGCCTTCGGACACATGTACGACCCCACTACCGCCTACCTGGGCACCCCAGTTTTCTATGCACCCCAAGCCTACGCAGCTATCCCCAACCTCCACTTCCCTGCCACCAAGGGGCTCAACAACAGGAGCATCATCCGGCCCCCATCCATCCGAGGTAACACCTGTCACACCAATGCTTAGCTCTAGCAAAATTTCTCCTCTGGGGCCTGGGTGGCTGTTCCCTAGACTCATGTTGACAGTGATGACTTTGCCCTGGATGCTGGACCACTTTCAGAGGGGGATGGGAGCTTTATTTTTTAGGGTCTGTCCTTCCCACGTGTGTAGCGATCTACCATCAGATGGAGCAGGGCATGAAAAAATAACCATTTTACAAAAGCAAGCCTGAAAGAGCTTCCAGATTGCTCTTGGTCCAGTGTAAACAAACCACTAATACTCTTGGTTTTGCCCCAGCAGGGAAGACCAAATAAGAGAATTCTCCTTTCCCCTCTTCAGAGCCACCAGCACAGCTCTCTGCTTTGAATGTGACAGGGCAAGTTTTATCAGTCCTGGTGATTTCCAACCCAAGGGCACAGAGTTTCCCAAGGAAAGAGTTTCCAGAGTTTCCATTACCCCGATGCAGGGTAGGGAACCTGCACTGAAATCAAGAAAGCCATTAATTGTGTGCTCTGGGATATGGATTCCTTTTTGGGGGGATTATTAACCTAATAATAAGCAGTCTATGAAAACAGAGAGTATTTCTGAAAGCTGCTGGAGCTCTGCCTTTGATCTCAGGTAGGAGACCTAGGACCAAATTAAATCCTCATACTCAGGTACCCTCAAATTAAACATCATTGAAGGCATCACTTCGTAAGTGCAGAAGGAAGATTAGGGGCTAACAAAAACCAAACCAAACCAAAAAAAACAACCACAAACCAAAACAAAACAAAATCTGCCCATTTAATCTTCTTTCCAAAGATGATGCCTGTAGTTTGTGTCCCCAAGCCCATGCAGGCTGGGACCCTGCATGGCACCCTGGTAGGGCTGCCAAGGACCATGCCAAACAATTTTTCCTTCCTCACAAGGAAGGGGACAGGGAATCTGGAATTTCCCTTGTTACTCCACATGTTTTTGCCTGCATGGGTGAAACCACCTTCTATGAAGGTTGCAATGGGAAAGGAGCAGATGTGGTAACACAACAGTCTTCTCTTGCTTTACAGTCTTCCCAGACTCCCAAGTAGGGATCCCAGAGGAAAAATGGAAGTGTAATGGGGGGAAAAAGAATCCCAATTTTGTTTCATGTAAGCAAGGAATTGTACAAACTCTGAATTCCTTGAGAAAGTGAAATTAACTGGTAATAAGTGATATCAACTGTCCCCTCTCTGCCTTTCAACTACAAAACTGGGTAGAAAGGTGTCACAAAATCAAAACTGACCAGAGAGAATGGAAAATGGGTCAGAAAGAAGCAAGACTCCCCACCCAAAAAACTCACCTGCCCAAGCACATGAGCCCCAAAAGAAAGGGTGTCAATGTCAAGCCTGGGTTATCCCAGCAGCAGGCTACAGGAAGCTCCCGTCCATCTTCTTCCCAAACGCAGCGAGTGGAGCTAACTTTTCCATTTCAGCGAGAATCAGGGTAATTTTTCCGGTGATTTGATTCAGTTTAATGCCTTCTTACATTCCTAGAAATTTACATGAATATACCTGTAGGGGCTGCGGGAGTTAGAGGACTGGGAGGTCGTGGCTACCTGGCATACACGGGCCTGGGGCGCGGATACCAGCTCAAAGGAGAAAAGAGGGGAGAGGATAAACTCTACGACCTCTTGCCAGGAATGGAGCTCACACCAATGAACCACGTCACACTAAAGCCCCAAGGGATCAAACTCGCTCCTCAGGTACGTGCATGAAAAAAAGTTAATATCCCGGCCAAAGGTTGTCTTTGCCCAAAATGCTTTGGGGAATACACTACCCTGCTTGAATCTGCACTGAGGACTGATAACTGAATCCATTCTCACACCTCAAAAGGCATAAAAAGATTAAAATACCACTTACATTATACCACTTATATAGTATATACCACTAATAGAGTATTGCATCTTGCAATAGCCACCCACCTCATTGGAGAATGGTGTCTGCTCTCCTCAGAGGATTGTCCATAAAAACCCATAGGTATAAATTGTAATCCAGCGATGGCTGTTGCTCCATAACAACACTGAGGCTAAAGAAATTCTCACCCAAAATGGGCTTGATAAATGGGATGCATTGTGATCTTGGGGCTTCACCAAGGAACAAATGCACATATACATGAAAATAATGTACATTATATAATCACTGATGGGGAAAGAGACTGTCTGCACCACAGAGCCCAGCGCAGAACCTCTGGTTGCTCAAGAAAGCTTTTGATGTCCCACACTTGTGAGGGACTGGGATCCAGATGGATGGACCAGCACAGAACAAAATCCCCTTTGGCTCTTACAACAACTCCTTTTCCCTTACATCATCCAAAGCAACATGAGAAACTAACATCACTCTGAATTTTGAAGCACACCTTTGCTTGTTAACACTTTAATTGACACTGCATCTGGTTTGCCAAGATCTACAAAAACGTTTTCTCCTCTAGTAAACTGGAAAGTGAGTTATTCATCCCCTCTACAAAATCTCACAGTCCCACTGCTCTATTTTATCAGCATATAAGAGATGGGGAAAGAGCCTGAGTGGTGCTGCAGTGCCTTAGGGCAGGTAAAATTCATTTTTTTAACCTCCCATTCACACCAAACGCCAGCTCTGTGTATTTCAAATAGTGCAACAACAGTGCCGGGCACTTGCAACGCTAGTTTTTGGGTCACATTTTCCCAGCAACTGAGCTCCCTAATCCCACCACTGCTACTATTTCACAACAGGTCTTAAACAGCTACAGCTTGCATCACAACAGCCTCGTTAATAGGACAACCTCATTAATACCTGTCAACTTGGTCAGGCTCTCCCATCTGCTGCACTGAGGCTCTTTCAACAGCATCTTTGAGTGGTGGGTTTTGTTCCTGCTGCCTAGCTGGGACACTCAGTGTTAATATGGAGGATTTAAATATTGGTGTAACATTATAAAACTGACATACGTATAAAAGCTTTGGGACAAGTGTTGCCACAGTTCAGAAATGTAATGGACTAGTTTATTTACACTACAAAGTGCTAAACCTCAGCTGAATCAGTGTTACAAAATTAGAAGCAGCACTGACATTTGAATTTTACATTTATATTTTAAAGAAAATCAAGTGTAAATTTGAAATAAGGTAGACCACAGAAAGACGCAGGTTGGAGGCATCTAAAGCTCTCCCATCTGACCCAGCTGGCATGATGGCCAACGTCATAAAGACCCAAGACCCCATATTTCTGCTGAGTGTCAGGTCTGGTGGAGCTATTTCACAAACAAACTGGTCCGAGCACCACTCACAAGGAGGAACACCATGTTGTGTTCAAGCACATTTGGGACAGCACATACTCAGTGAGTTAAAAAAAACCAACACAACAAAGCCAAAGCAAGAGTGTTTCCGGACAGTGATTCCCAATTACCATGGAATAAGCTGTGCTAAGTCTGGGGGCAACATGGTTCAGCATTTCTCTTTAAACTACAAGAAGAAATTGCCTTTTAAAGCCCGTATAATTAATTGGATGGAAACACAGCCTTTTTTCTTTCTTCTTTTTTTTTTTTTTTTAAAAAAAAAGATAAAAAGAAAAAAGAAAAAGAGAAAGAAGAAGAAAGAAGAATGAAAAAGAAAAAACAGTAAAAAAAAAAAAAAGCAAAAAGAGAAAAGACTATAAGACTATTTGGACTTTTCATGCCCTATAGCCCACTCGGACAGGGAGGCATCAGAGCAGTGGAGATGAATGCGACCCTAGGGTTTTAGAGCTGTTAAATAGAAGTGCAGAGATACATTTTCTGGGGAGGATTCAAAGAAAACCATGCCGATAACAGAATAAACCAGCTAATCAGCAAAGGAACGAAGGAGTCCAATTTCACAGGGTAGTAACTGCCTCTGAGAAGGAAACAGATTTTTTAAAGTATAAAACATTTAGATGCATCTTAGAATTCAAGATTAATATAGTATCCTTGCTGCCATTTATTTTATGGGTTTTTACTAAGGCTTGAAGAAGCAGCCACAACACCCTGAAACCTCTTTAGAGGGAAGGAAGCTGAGCAGTGCAGGGGCTGAAGCTGGGTGAGAAGGTTACTGCACAGAAATTAACCTGAGCAAAAAATCCCTTTTCTCCCTTCTAGATCTTAGAAGAAATCTGTCAGAAAAACAACTGGGGACAGCCTGTGTACCAGCTTCACTCTGCAATTGGCCAAGACCAAAGACAGCTATTCCTATACAAAATCACCATCCCTGCCCTCGCCAGCCAGAACCCCACCATGTACGTAACTATTTGAGGATTTCTGGGATTTAGGATCTTTAACACCTTTAAAATTATTTTTTAATCTAGCATCTCTCTTCATAATACAATTGCACAGGTCTTTATTTCCTTTTATATATATATATTAGAAAGAAAAACACCCACAAACTAAACTAGACTTGTAATTATATCTGTCATGCTTAATGCTCATTCTCTCTCTCTGGTAGTGCAAAGATTGCAGAAAGACAGAAATAATCAGGGAAAATGGTGCTTTTTAGTACAAAGATAAAGCACGCAATAGCTCTTGTGGGGAAATCAAAGCAGCTTGAAGGAACATGCTCATAATTCAACTCCAAATAAGATTCTAAACATTTCTCATCTAAAACATCATTTGCTATGTATTTTAAATAAAAACCCAGACTGTAACAGGCTTTCTTTTGTCCTGAAAATGCTCAGCATGCTCTGAAATGATGTTGTGCACAAAATGAGACCCAAAGCTTATAAACTCAGCAAAGAAGCCAGACTACAAGGAGAGTGCTTTTGTTAATGCATCAGCAGAGTAAAATAACGTTTCCATTTGATGTGTGGGATGACGCAATCTATGAGCAGATCAAAACATCTTGCAGGAAGTCCTAGAGAAAAAAAACCACCAAGCTAACATTCTGTTGCACTCACAGACATCCCTTCACACCACCCAAGCTCAGCGCCTATATTGATGAAGCCAAAACCTACGCAGCAGAATACACCCTTCAGACGCTGGGAATTCCCACTGAGGGAGCAGAGGTGCCTCCTGCAGCACCAGCATTTCCAGGTATGGGAAGGTCTGTACAGCAAAGGTCTCCTGGAATACTATTTTTCCTTCTGCTTCCTTATGGATGTCAAGAACTAACCTGGTTTTGGCCACAAAGGCCAGATCTAACTGTGCCCCCCACACGCATCTACTTTGACTCATGTTTACTTATGTGTGTGACAACTTTATTGCCTATATATTAATATATGTCTCTACATCAGGACTCCACAAATTACAGTGTGCATACCTTAGAGCAACTCAGGCTGGAGGCACCAGGGTGGGGAGTCTCTGGTCCAGCCCTGCTCCCAGCAGGGTCAATGCTGCTGATACAGCAGGTTGCCTGAGGCTGTGTCCAGGCAAGTGGGGGCAGTGTCCAAGGATGGGGATCACCCACTACTCGGGGTCACATCCCCTCCACTCCTTCCAGTTTGTGGATGCCTTCCTTCAACTGGGAGCCCCAGAAAGGGTGCAGGATCCGAAACTGGTGTCCTCAGTGCCACTTATGAGATAAATTCCCTCCCTGGACCTGCAGGCTGTGGTCTGGACAATGCCACCGAGGATGGAGTAGATCTTCCTCACCGCAAAGATGCACAGTTGATTGAATCATGGTGCATCCTTCCTCCCTCAGCACCCCCAGCTCCTTGTGAACTCAGACTTTTGATTTCACTCACCAAAGAAATGACACAACTGTGAAAGTTGCCAGCTCACAGGCGTGACATTACTGTGCTCTCCAGCATGATGGTTATTCTGAGGCAGCTGGAGCAATTCATGCCAAGCTGCACATGAGGAATGCATTAGTCCATATTACTGAGTTGTTTGGAGTGTCTCAAGGATGGATTTAAAAAAAAAATTAATAATCTATCCGTCTTCCTGCCACACGAGTTTGCAAAAGCCACAGAAAAATCAATTTGTCTGGGTTTGTGCAGGCTTCCGCAGTGTGGAAACCACATGGGCTCTTGATTGAATCCAGTCTCCACTTACTGCTTAATTATAATCTCTCCTTTTTCTTTCATCTACCCTTATTTATTTGTCTTGGAAACTCAACAAATTGACATACGTTGAAGTTTCTGCCCACAGCATGAAGTTTCATGCCTACAGTCCTTGATCAGAACTTGCTGAAGCCCAGCTCAGCTCAGCTCAGGCCATGACTAGATAGCAACTCATTTCACTTACAATGGTGGCAGATACGTTTTAAATGACAGATTTCTCCATTCCACCCACCACAAGGAATTTGGCTCTGACTGACCTTGAGTTGATCCCATTGCCCAGCTGGTTGGTCAGAGATTTTGGATCCTGGGAGATGTAGTTTGGCAGCAGAGTCTCGTCCAGCAGAGCCAATGGATATCCCAGCTCTCTTCCTAAATCTGGGCTTTGTCTTAATGATTGATTCTTTCACAACATAATATTGTGGTCTGGTCAACAAGCTGCTATACACTGCTTTCAAACAAACCAGCCCCAAACGATGTTTGTTTTCCCAGTGATTCATTTGAAATCAGCAAAGCTGACATTTTTCCATGGTAAATTGTAAAGTTTTGAAACACATTTTCCATTGGAAACTGAAGGGGAAAAAAAAATAAATCCCATTTACTAATTTTTTTCTCCCTGATATTACATAGAGGGAATTTCTCTCCTCTCTAACATGGCTGTCCTGAATTGCAGGTATTGTGGCTGTGAAGGGTATCAGAGTTATATCTTCTCCATGAAACGTGCCCAGATTTCCCCCATATTATTTCAGTTTCTTGCCCTCCTCATGCCATATGTGGGAGGACATGTACGGAGCCCTGTGAACACCATCTTAGCTCAGAAATAATTGAAGCCTAAGGAAAAATTATTCATCAAAAAGGAGTGGTTTTTAAGCAGCATGTTCAACAAATAATAGGAGAGAAAATTAATTTCCCAGGGTTTTTTTATTACCTTTAACTCAGGGAAAAAACATTCCAGAAATTACCTATTTGAATTAATTAGATTATTCCCATTAACGAACTCATCACTCCCTGTATCATTCCCATTGACAGCAAAGTCTTTCCATCAAAAACTACCAGGCAATGATGAGTTTTGAATGTGTTTTCACTGATTTGCATTGTTGCCCTCCTTTTGCTTGCAGGATATACCATTGCTAACACGGCCGCGACTGTCACAGCCACTCAGCTCAAACAAGCAGTGACTATGGGACAAGATTTAGCAGCGTACGCAGCCTACGAAGCCTACCCTGCCTTTGCAGTCGCTGCGCGCAGCGATGGCTACGGAGCGTATTAGTCCCAGCTTTATTTGAGTTCCCTTCAGCTGAGCACAGGCAGGAAAAAAAAAATCTCAGTTGGGTAATTCATACACCCTCATGATTTTAAACTAATCTGTCGCCTGAAATTAGATTTTAGTTGGAATTTCATTCTTGTAGTTCTTTAGTTTCATAATAGGATATATGCGAGGGGGAGAGGAGAAATTAATTTTAAAAAAAAATCATTCACAATCAGATTTTCACGCTGGAAAGAAAAAAATCTTAGACCAGAAAAATGAGTGCTTTTCGAGTGTGTGTATATATGCACATATATATATGTAAATATATATATATACACCGTTGTTTGTGTGTTTACAAGCAACAACCTGTGCTGAAAACAGTTGGTCCTGTGAACGTTGCAATGTGGGACCAGGGAAAGATGGGGTGCCTCCAGCAAGCCCTTCCATGCATCAAGAGTTCTCCTCTATTCACCCCAGAATTCTTCAAGCTAGGCAGAGCAATGAGTAGAATACAAGGTGGCCCACTGGCCATAAGGACATCTCCGGTTTATCCCTCACAGCCTCCAAGCATGCCGTGCCACCAGTGCTGTGGGGATGTGTTTGGGCATCTCAAGTGCCTTTTAAATTCTTTCTGCCACTGGCAAGGAAAAAAGATTTATCAGAAACGTGTCGGCCCAGCCTAACAGGCTAATTTGCAGGCTCTTGAGCACTGATTTGATTTTAAAGCAGGAAGCAAGCATTCAGAGGAGTTTTCTCTCCTACTTTGCTTCATCCCAGCCATACCTACAAGTCACAAAGCAGCAAATAACAGCATATTTTTCCCACCGCCCATCAAATGGCACATTCAGTGCAAGATAGGAAAACTTTTAGGACTCTTAATGTGGAGGACCAGGAAAGTACTATTCATTAGGGCAAGTTATCTACTTAATTAGAGCACAAGAGCTCAGAGCCATGGCCCAGTAATTACAGCCACCTCTACAGGAATAAAATTATACAGAAGGAATCTTAAAAACAGGTTGGAAAGAGCCTTGCCTGGCTATTGGCATTGCTTTACACATTAAAGCAAGGCTGCTGGCTGCTGCAATTCTCACCAAAAGAAGTTAATTTAGGGGAAGAAGGTTTATGTCAACAGTAAAGGCACCTCTTATTTCAGAGAGCACTGGTGTTGGTGGTGCATTTGAACGTCTTGGGGATGCTTTCAGCATCCTTTGGTTTACAGCAGGAGGGAATTATTAATTTATTATTACTATTGGATTGAGGAAGGACCAGCAATGTTCTGGAGATATAGAAGAAACAAAGTGTTAGATAACTACATCAAATGTGTTAATTCTACATATCCTGCACAGTAATGCACACTAGGGAAACTAATCTGCTCAATCTAGGACTAAAAAAAACCCACCCCTTTTTGGGGGAGAATTTACAACTAGGTGGATGATGCCCATTGATCCCAGCAGATCTGGCACCAAATTTTTTTATTTGGTCTAGATGATGTAATGCAGCACCACACAAACTATATCAAGCAGAGCTTTTCCCCATGCATCCCCAAAGCTGTAGAAAGCACAGTGGTCTGTGACAAGGTGTTGACTACCAGGAGCTAAGTGTTTTCTATCCTCATGCTCTGACTCAATTTCACTAGAAATAGAACAAAACCACATAAGCTGTATAGTTTGCAGTCCTATTAGACCCTTTCTATTTATAAAGTAACTCATTAGGGTCATCCTGAAGGTATTACAGGCCCTCTGTGATTGCTGTTCCACATGTTCGGCTTTGCAGAAAATTACAAACCTGTTCACAGAGGGCAAACTAACCAAGAGTGTTATGGGTACCGTGGCTTTATTTTCTCTTCTGTCTATGTCTTTTAAGGCGTGTCTGACTGCCAACGAGTAGCATATCCTCACATCTGTCTCACTCTCTCCCAAAGCCTACCATTGGCAGAAAGTGTTTCTCACTTTCCACATTCAGTAACTTTAGTCTACTTTCTCAGCTATTTATATAAGTTCAGAAAGATGTCAAAGAAAAGGACAAGAAACAGTATTAAAAAGTGTGTGCATGAAGCACTTATTTTTGTACGCGTAGTACGCTATTTGTATAAAGTTTTAACACTATGAAGTGTAGCAAAAACTCATACTATCCATTTAGTGGAGGATAATCACGTGTGTTTAAACAGAATGAAAGTGAAAATGGCATCTCAATCAGCCGTTACAGGGAAATCATAACTGGGATTAAATTTTGTGAAACAAGTCTGTAATTCTTGAGTAATCCAAAGACATTAACTGGACTTTGAAATATCATTAAAAGTTTTTAAACCACCTACATGCCTCAGTCATTTTATACCTCAAGCGTCATGGTAAATAAGAGCACACTTTGCTCTGCAGGGATTGATTTGAGGTCAGACAGGCAAGGTCAAAAGCTGCTCGACAATGCACAGAGTGTTTTCAGCATGCACTTTGATGACACTTGGCATGCCCATGCAGCAGAAAATCAGCAGCTTTATACTTCTGCACTTTTAAGTGAAAAAATAAAAGCGTCAAGGTTTTTTACCACCACCTCTTTGGCCTATAGTTATTTATCAGTCAACTCTACAAGAATCACTTTTGCTATAAATTTATTATAAATCATAAATTTGCTATCAATTACAGTGGTAACAACTTTGTTCCTTACCTGATCCTAGTGAAGATGTCTCAGGGGCGATATTGATAGTGAGACAGCAACATGCAAAAATAAGGGGGCAGAGGGAGTGGTACTTGATTTAAAGTTGTAAGGGATTGCTCCCACCTTAGGAAGTCTGTTTTCAGGTCACCATTAGGCAAATCGACTGCAGTCCTGGTCATTTTAAGAAGATGAGTACCTGCTACTTGGAAAACCATGAAAGTTAAATGACTGAGCAATAACAATTCCTGCTTCCATTCCCAGTGGAAGGGGTTCTGGTTTTGCACCTTTCCAGAGAGATCCTGAGCCCAAAAAATGGGGGAAGAGCTGGTACCCTGCTGCTGCTAACACACAGCACTCATCCAAAGGCCTCTTTAACAAGCCAGAAGAGATTTCACCAAAATAGCTTGACATTGTTCTTACAGACTTACAAAGAGGTTGGCTGTATTCTGGGCTTTAGCAGGAACGACAGCTCTGCCAGCTCTATTACTTTACCTCATTAGCTTTTCCTGTTGTCCTGCTTTCGTTTTCGTTGAAATCAGGGCAATGGCAGAATTTGCTTTTGTGCTTTAACATTTCCCCTCTCAGAAAACTGAGATTCCCTCTTTGCTCAGCAGCAGCTGGCTGATCAGTTTTGGAGAGCAGAATGATTTTTCAAGAAATCACAATCCCACAACCCAACTTAAACCACATTATTTCCCATTTGTAAAGATGCAGGTTCCCAGCGGATAGCAAGACAAAGCCAAAAACCATACCCATCATCCATGAACAAGTCTAAGACATGTGTGAACTGTAAGCAACAAGAAGATCAATGGCCCAGAAAAATCAACAGATGGCCACACATTTGGCTACTTGAAGGGCAGGAGGCACAAAAACTACATTTTCTTTCTCCCTTCTTCCAGACAACCCTTTCCTGGAGGTCCCTACAGCACAGGGCTTCACATGTGATGTACAAAGAAAGAATAAAACATGTCTGAGGATTACACAATAACTCTGCCTTTGGAGCTGGATAGACCTTGAAATATCCCACCTGGAAACAATCTCCCATGTCCCACTGAAACCTCTTCTAGAAGTCCATGGGACGAGGCCTCCAGTGACTTTCAAAGGGAGTTGCTTTAGCTTTGAGCTTGCATGGTTCCACTTTCCCACTAGTCCAACTGTATCTCCCACAGACATAGCATCACACAGACATCATCACACACCTACATGGATTTCCCTTTCTGGGGAAAACATCAAACAAACAACAAACCCTTTGAAGGGTGACATTCCAGTCAAGGATCACAGTCATTGTTGTTCATAAGATTCCTGAGGGTCAGCCTGGCCTTGTTGCTGCTCATGGTACTCTTAGGGGATGCTCCTTTCTTTCAAGGGCTGGAACTTACTGTGTCCCCCCAAAACCTTGTTAGCCATTAAAATTGCAATTAAGAACTGCCCTTTTTTAATTACCTGTTGGGGGCTTAGGAAGTCCCTACCCACCAACACCTCTCCTTTGAGGGGTGCTTGGGTCAGGCTGCTCTCTCCCTGCAGATGCACTGCCACCTCAAATACCTCTCCATGCTCAGAGACTTGTCCTGACCTGGCTCCAACTACCTGCAGGAGATGAGGTGTGCACACCCACACGTGGGGCTGGTTAAGGGAAACACTGCAAGAATAACGTTCCTTGGTCCTTAGACCCACCTCCTGCCCATGAGCCCCATCTGTGAAGATGTCAAAAAGCAGAGAGTTGCTGGTGTATCTGTAGATAGGTTGCACACAAATATCCTGTGGGATGCATGACATCCACACCAGACAACCAGAGACAGATCCTAAAAGTCTATATCAGAGCCTGGAAACAGCAGAGGGATTCTCCTCTTTCCCCCACTGCCTTGGGTCAGATCATAATTTAGAATCATAAATTGTTTTTGTTGAAAGAGACCTTCAAGATCATCAGGTCCAACAGTTAACCCAGCACTTCCAGGTCAACATTAAACCACATCCCTCAGCACCACATCTACATGGCTTTGAAACCCCTCCAGGGATGGGGACTCCACCAGTGCCCTGGGCAGCCTGGGTCAGGCCTTGACAACCCTTTTGGGGAAGAAATTGCTCTTCATGTCCAATCTAAACATCCCCTGACAGAATTTGAGGCTGTTTCCTCTTGTCCTGTCACTTGTTCCTTCGGAGAAGAGTCTCTCAACTGCTCCTCACAAGACTTGTGCTTTAGACCCCTCACCAGCTTTGTTGCCCTTCTCTGGACACACTCCAGCACCTCAATGTTCTTCTTGTACCGAGAGGCCCAAAACTGCAGCTCCAAATACTGTCAGTAAATTCAGGAGGGCTAAGAGGTTGTGCAGGAGGAAGCTGCATCATGATCAGATTTTACAAAGGAGCTCTGTGAGGTGGCTCAGCCTGTGGACACAAACAAGTTTCTCAAGTTCATACAAGTTTATGTCCCACGATAAAGGAAAAAAATAAAAAGGTGAGTTTTGCTCGCCTCCCCAGCACGTACGCAAAGCATGAGCGGCTATAGATTGAAGGAGAGCAGCCCAAGAGAGGGAAGAGCAACTGTGATGACTAACGCTGTATTTAACAACTGGCAAGTTGCCCAAATTCCTGAAAATTTTTTCTAGACTTTGACTCTTCAGCAATGAGCTTGTGTGCATGTAAAACGGCACTGGCACCTAGTGGCTGCTGGATCCAACCACAGCACCCTGAAACAAGGTAATATTTCTTTGAAAAGCACAGACTTTTAATTGTTATTAATTTCTTGTTCTAGTAGAGAAACAGAATCATAGAACGCTCAAGCTAATTAAAATAAATTGTAATTCCTTATGTATTTTTTCTAGGGTTTGAAGAAAATTATTTCTTCTTCTGGAAATTCTAATGATCCCAAATGTTCCATTTCTGTTGAGATTGGTGATGGTCAAACTGTACAGTAATAAATCTTAATTTTCCTCCAGTCAAAGAGCATTTTTTTAAAAAAAACAAGAAAAAACACATGCAAGGACACAGCATAGCTGATGTAAATATGATTAGTAATCATGTTATTGAGTGTGAAAGAAAACAAACCTAATAGATAAAGTCTATTGTAATGTGCAGATGGTTCAAAAGAGCAATGGTCAGTCCAACACCCGACTAATGTGATGTTTATGTGGCATAATGAAGAAACTACTTCCTCCACCTCTGACTCATAGAGGAAAAAGTTCATTTCACTTGCAAATACCTTTGTGCATAGGGATTTTTAATTCCCATTTGGTTATCTCTCAGTCAGATAGCTTTCTAAGACATGACAATGTGGTTGATGAAGGAGAAATAACTAGTCATACTGAGAGCTAGCAAGGCCAACAGACAGAATCATAGAATTGGAAAGGACCATAGAGATCATCTAATTCCAACCCACCAGCCATGGGCAGGGACACCTCCCACTAGACCAGGTTGCTCAAAACCCCATCCAGCCTGGTCTTGAAACCGGTCTCCCAGTGAAGGAACATCTACAACTTCCCTGGGAAACCTTTGCAGGTGTCTCACCACCCTCAGAGGGAAGAACCTCTTCCTATTTTCTAACCAAATTCTCCCCTCTTCCAGTTTGAGCCCATTACCCCTCATCCTATCACTACAAGCCCTCATAAAAATTCCTCCCCAGCTTTCTTGCAGACCCCCTTCAGATACTGGAAGGCTGCAATAAGGTCTCCCCAGAGCCTTCCCTTCTCCAGGCTGAACAACCCCAACTCTCTCAGCCTGTCCTTGTAGAAGAGCTGCTCCAGCCCTCAGATCATCTTCATGGCCCATTACAATAGGTCCATCGTTCTTTTCTGGTGGGCAGGTGGGATGGAAGGGCTCTTTTTCACTGTATGCCCATGGCAAATGACAGCCACAATGCTATTAAAAAGCAGACTTCTCTCAACAGCTTTTCTCACTCTGCTGTGCTCAGAGCACCTGAATTTTCTAGAAACAAAAAGTTAGGAAATGTTAAAAACAAATTTCCCCAAAACTTTAAAAAGCCTGTGCCCACTAGTGACAAATCAATTAATAAGCCTGCTACAAGGGTTTTCACAAGAGGGCCTGTTCTGGAGCACCAGTGGAACTCTACAGATAACTTGTTTCTGGCTCTCAACACCTCTTCTGTCATGAGAAACACCAGCTTCCTAAAAACTCTCTTCTGGGATCAGATACCTTTTAGAGGGTAAATCCTACCCCTGAGCATTTTAACTGTGCAATTCAATTTCATTTGCATGAATATATTCTGTACAAGCAATACTAAAAAAAATCCACAGTTAGGGTAACATAATAATATAAACAAAACTATCTGAAACAATCAGATAAAACATCTTGTTGCTGCCTGAAGAAAAACAAACTGCTATCTCCTTTTCCCTAACGTATTTGTTTTAGGAAAACAGGAGCACTGCTGTGCAATTTATTCTAGTGTAAGAAAAATGGCAAATAGAGAGAGAGTGATGCTTACGCTGGGACTCGGCAAGCAGCACCATTTTGGGGCCATATAGCAGCTCCCGTGCCTGATAAAGATGATCTGACCCTATTATCCCCGTTTTAAGGGGCCACAATGTGTCTCACCATGCATGGTCGCACCTGAAAACACAAGCAAAGTAGGAAAAAAAAAATTGCAATAAATTTTCTGGATTGTTTGTCAGCTTGAGTATTGCTGCTCTGCTCAAGCCTGTCCCATGGCACAGTGGGATGCTGGAGCAGCATCCTCTGCTGCTGTCCATGTCATGCAGATGCCACCATTGCCATGAGAGCAAGTTTGCCAATGAGAACAGGACAGATGGGTTGGATGGGTGAGTTATTAGGACAGGACACAAAAAGCATCTTCAGGGATTTGATTCCCAGCGTTGTTTTTCCAAAGCTCACTCTTTCCTGGCTCAGTACTGTGATTGCTTTGAGCTCTGAGACCAATTGCAGCTGGCTTAAAATGAATAATTCATTCTCTCCTACTGATTTTCAAGAGATGCAAAATTATCTGACTGATGATTCTCTGAAGAATTAAAGAGATTGCATACAAAATTGGTGCATGTTGTTGGAGCTTATTAAACATTTACAATTGTTTAGCCATAAGACAACACAAGAATCCTAAATCCAGATCTGAAAGACATATTTTCTTCTCCCTGTGGTCCCTGGATCTACCACGTACAGATGCTGAAAGAGACTTGGAGACTGTGGAGCCATCCCTGCCTATGGCACCCCATGGCAGCACTGGTGGGAAGCACCTCAGGAGGGACCTGCCACCAGCACCGGGTCAAGGTGGTCATGTCTTTGTCCAGCCACCTCCTGAAACCCCCAAGAGAAAGTGCTCTACCTTTCTGTGGAACTTTCTGTGTTGAAACCCTTTTATGCAACAGGTTTTGTGACTGTTCATCTGCCCCTCCAGTGGTATCTGCTTTGATGAAACTCTCCATTGATCTTTCACATTAGTTGGAGGGCTACCACGAGCCCTTCTGGTGACCATCCTGCATATGGCCCCTGGTGTAACCCCAGCACCCTCCCATGACACCTTCCTATTGAAACAATCTTTGGCACATGTAAGCATCCTTATTTTTGATCTTTCCGATGTGTCCAAAAGTGATATTTTGAGGGTAAAATGCCATCTTCTGCTCTTTTCTGTGGTTGCAGGGCTGATCAGGAGCTAGGAGAGTAAGAGCAGACAAAGTCAGCCTCAAAGTCTTTCTCACCCAATGTCCTGCCTCTGGACTGTGTCACACACTCATGATATCTTCTGGGCATAAAATCAGAACAAACATACAAGTACTTCCAGGGACTTGGTGGCTTCCAGCCCCTCTGCAGTTTCTTGGGCCACTTGTAATCATTTGAGAGCTTTCAGAGGGCTTCTCTTCCAAAAACTTCCCCAGCATACCCTTGAAATGATACAAGCCCACATGTGGTGGGCAGCACTGAGCTCACTTGGAATATTAGTCAATTCAGAAGTGACATTTGTGAAAGAGAATTAAGGAGTCTAGCAGAAAAAGCCTGCCAACTGCTTCAATATTTTATTTTGAGAGGAATTGACCTTCCTTTCCTTACTCAAGACTTCTGGGGCAGGACCCTATACAGCCACTCTCAGGCACTTGTGAAACCACAACTACTGATTTATGGAGAACTACACACAATTCACTTCATATGACACTGTTGCTCCACCATCACCCAGAGCCCATGGTGGCTTTTAAAACCCAGAGAATGAATCCTCCAAATGCCCTAAACCAGAATGATTAAATGAAATAATATTCAAACCTTTCTGATGAGTATCCATCCTGCTTATCCCTTTACCACCCTAAGAGGTCAGCTTTGAATTTCAAGCATGATTGAGGAGTCTTCTCTTCAGACGCTTTGTGAATTCAGCAGCTCTTTCCATTTTTATCTACTGGGCTCAATTCTACAGATCATTTTATAGTCTGGATTAGCTCCCGATATGCACTAATTCTTTCTAAGGGAGCCCTTTCTAAGGGAGCCTATTCACATTCAATAAACACTTGTTTAATGAATAAAGAAAAACAGATACATCTTTTTTTGCAATAAGACTGCAATGAGATCTGGCCAGGACAGCAACCACTAGAATAAGAATATATTGAACTAGTGAGGCAGCACTGCAGGTAGAAGTCACAATTTTGCAGGAAGTTGAGCTTTGCACAGCAAAGGATGACCAGCAGCACTTGAGGGACAGCAGTGATGTAGAGAGTCATGTATGCCACAGAAATCCTCCCAGGCACGCATTGTGAACATTGCAGATATCAAATCTACTGCTCCTTTAATGAATGAGACCACCTACTGAGTTGTGATTTCAAATGCTGAAGATGTGCCTTGAAAGGGAATAGAGATAGTGTGAATAGCAGACAGTCTTTTCTTGTAGTGCCCGAAGTACCGTATCCTGTAGACACCCGTCTCTGTGCCACGAGGGATGTGCCATTCAATAGTCACCTTGCTCTGACCAAATAGTCCTTTGGTCCAGTAAAACCTAGCAGACAAACCAAAAACTGAAGTCAGCAAGAAAATCCACTTTGGTTTAATGTCCCAAGAGGTAACCATGTGGAATAAGTTGCATGCGCTCCAGTTAAGTATATTTTGAGAGGTTTTTTTAACATTTCCTCATATATTTAAGGCTACCAAAGCAGCAACCAAGAAGCCAACCCAAAACCCCCCAAGGCTGAAAAATATCTGAAAACATGGAAAAACAAGTCAGCGGTCCTTCTTTCAGATGAAGAATACTTCTACCAATGTGTTCTTAGATTCCCAGCTCCATGTCATAACCCCATCTGACATTACCTCTGTCAGCAACATTCATCAGCGTAATCTTCCCTGCGTGGGAGGAACCCTGAACCACGAGGATGAGTATTTATTGAAGGTCACAAGCAAAACAGATCATAATCAAGCTCAGGGCTTCTGACACTCATTTCCACATTGCGCTAACATTTTATTCTGCAGAATCCTTGTGCAAAACCCACTTCTGCTCAATTTCAAAACCCTACAGCCAGACACACATCATCTGGGGGAGAGGGATTTTTCAGCCATCTGTGATGGAACACTTCTTGGGGAGATAAGATTAACTTGCTTTTCTTGTGATACTGCTGATAGGGATATCCCTCTGGATATCCCCCTATTTGTATCTGGGCCAGGCATGACAGTTATCAAGCCTTACTGAAAGAGCATCCCCATTTCAGGGCTTTAACTAAAGGAAGCAGATGAAAAAAATATGTTGATTCATCAGCTGTGGTAATAAGATTTCCCATACCAGTCTTACTGAGAAGACTGAAATAAGTATTTACAGATATGACTGTGTGAAAAACAGTGAATGATGGGAAATTTGGGGAAATCTGGTTTGGTAGAGACCAGACACAGGGATCATGCAACCTGGTTGCTCTTGTCCAAGGTTTTGGCTGTGGATTTGTTCTGTTGGTGATGTTTTTAAACTGAAAGAGTGGGATATAGACTAGAGAAGGAACCATTTTTTTACAGTGAGGGTGGTGAGACACTGGCCAGGTTGCCCAGAGAGGTGGTTGACGCCCCATTCCTGGAAACATTCCAGGTCAAGTTGGCTGGGGCTCTCAGCAACCTGTTTTAGTTGCAAATGTCCCTGCTCCCTGCAGGGGGGTTGGACTAGATGAGCTTTAAAGGTCCCTTCCAACCCAAACCATCCTATGATTGCCCTGGCTTGTTTTAGGACAAAGACAACATTGTCTTGGGAGATGACAGCAAGGTGACAGCATAAGGCCTGAAATGGTGGGAGATCTCCATCCTTGGAGTCCCCCCTGACATGGCCTGGACATGACCCCAAGCAACCTGCTGTAGCTGCAATGTTGGCCTTGATGCAAGCTGTGCTGGACCAGAGACCTGCAGCCTGAGCCTGACTGTAATGCTGTGACCTGAAAATGCTTCTATGATAGATCTATGCTACCACCAAGCCTCCTCCCCATCCTGCCCTCCAGGCTCAGTGAACCAGGACCACCACTCTGGGACTTCAGAACCAAAACACAGCACAGATTGCACCAGGAAAGACGCTTCTCACAGATGAACTCATGGGGATTTCTCTTGTCTTATCTCTGTTGGCTGTTTGCTGAAAGCAGGGCCAGGCAAATTCCTGCCTGTAACTCATCTCCCTCTCCTAAACAGTCCCATGAAAGCAATTTCTGCCCCCATGCCAGATGCAGGGTGGGGCCAAACACTGCTGCAAACACCAAGAGAGCATCCAGCAAAAGGGAAGTCTGCTGAGTTTGTCCCTGCTGTAGTGGCAAGCATGGAATGAAGGGCAGATAACAGCCATCTCCTTCCCTGATACCTGCACCTCCTTTGAGTAAACCTTCATATCTTTTGATCTGTGAAAATATGCATTTTACAAACAGAGCTATGAGCTGTTTCATGCTGACACCAAGTTAACAAATGATGCGTTCCCTTGTGCTACCCTCCCATGGCATTGTCAGCACACTCAGTGGTATCAAACATTACTTTTTCCTCTATTAAAAGAAGTATGACTCCACTAATATCTAGTAAAAAATGTTTGATGCTCCCTGTCGCCTTAACTACTGATATTTCGAGGTTAACACACCAACATCATAAAAAGTGACTAGTTTTCACCTTAACAGAACCATTTCCCCTCTCTTGTGGTGTTCAGTACTTTCCTGATGCATGAGGAACAGAGGAGATGTTACTGTCTGGATTGGTTTGCATCTGGCCATCTCCTTTAGGCAGGAAAAAGGACAAGAAGCTCCTCTTCCCATTTGGGCATGATTCAGAGATCCAAAATCTGACCTTTCTCAGGAAGAAACACAAGATATCTAGATTCTCCGTGCTCTACTCCACGCTCATGAGATCCAACCTGGAGTATTGTGTCCAGCTCTGGAGCCCCCAACACAAGGACATGAACCTGTTGGAGAGGGTCCAGAGGAGGACAAGAAGATGGTCCAAGGGCTGGAACCCCTCTGCTGAGGAGTTGGGGTTGTTTAGAAGGGAAGGCTCTGGGGAGACCTTATTGCAGTCTTCCAGTATCTGAAGGGGGCCTGCAAGAAAGCTGGAGATTTCTTAAGTTTCGTGCTTTTATATGTTTTATACTAGTCAGTATTTTCCTAAGAAAACCCTGCTGTGGTGGACCGCTCATATTTCCTATTTGGTGCTCTGTTCATCAACACAGATGTGATGTAGGCTATGAACATGTTGGACCATGAACTTTCTGTAACTCTTGCTCTTCCTTCTACCTTTCCCAAACTTATAAGCTTTCATTACAGAAGCTAGACCAAAAAGGAAGACTGATTGCTTTGGCCTTGACAAGTTAGCCACCCAAACATAGACTGATCTGTCTCCAGAGAGCATCATCTGCAGGAAGATCAATCTATGGTTGGGAGCTCTGAAATGAAGTCCTTAGGTCCAACTCAGATTACTCTGTAGAGTCTGTGGAACAGTGAAATCTGGTCAGGGCACCCACCTGGTGTCCCAGGAGGCATCGTTTTGTACCACGTGCCAGCTGTCTGAAGTGCTGTTGTGTCTCTCCACCGTCAGGAAGTTGTGTGCAGTCTGGAAAAATAGCAGAGTTAGCCAGACACTGAAGGGACAGGCATGTCCCTACTTTTCCGTGTCACTTTAAACTGGAGGAGGGACTACAGGTCTGTGTGCTTTACTGGCAAATACAGTAATTACTACCAAAAATGCTTATATTTCACCACCAAAGCACAAATTTAAGCTGATAAATGATGCAAAGAAAGAATAGAGTACATGATTATTAAAGAGAATGGAAAGAGTAAAGAACATGATTATTCAAGAGAATGGACAGGTGAGGTATTTGCTATCAGTGTCTATGCAAGATGAATGATGGGATGAATTCAGTACTTTTCCAATTTTCTTTGTTTTATCAAAATAATGCACTCGGACGATATGATGGAGACCAGACACCATGCTTGCAGCAACTGGATGGCACTGGTTACTAACCAAGAAAGAGTGTCTAGCCTAACACATGACACAGTGCCTTCAACTTCAATAGCATGAAGAGATCACAAATGGCCCATATCTGATCAAATCAAGGCCTTTGCCCCAAAACCATTCCAGTGGTATGAAATCCCAAAGCCCACACTAAAGGGAGAAGCTATCTTCCTTTGAACTCCCATCAAAAAACAAAAGCACTGAAAGCACACAAACTTACTCCTTCTGAAACCTAAATGCCAGAGATTGGTGTGCACCAGGTAGAAGTAACTAAATATTCTCTAATCCCAAACATGCCCCATTCCAGGATAATTGAGTCATATTTACCACATTCTCTGCAGAGGTCCTGGGGTTTGCACCTACGAAAGTTACTTTGGCAACTTCACTCTGGGGGGAAATTGAGATTTGTATTACAGACTGAACAGCATATTGCACATGAAGAATATCCTTTGAAGATGCCATGTGAGTTTTTTAGCTATTTGTTTGAAGGTTTTGTGGGTTTGTTTTCTTTTTGGTTTAAGTTATTTATAATTTGTATATTGAATTATTTATAATTTCACTTTTTGCAATAACAATGGATAATTTACACATGAACTGGTATGCTATGCCTTGCCATTCCACTTGTCCTGCTTGTTGGAGAAACTCAACCACAACATATAACATGTCTGTGTAAAAGAGAGAGGGGAAATAGGTGTGATTTTTAAAGATGCCTCCCTGATACCTTCTTACCTTACTACTGGAGACAGCAATGACATGAAAGTTCTTGCTCTGAACACTATCTAAATTTTGAACATTAAAAACTGTACCCTTTTTGACATTTTAATTTCATTTACATTTCATACCAGAGGATCAAAGGTGACCTAGTTTCTGCTTGTAAAGAAAGCACTGTACGATATTTGCCTATTTAATCATCAACAGATACCTTACATCGAAGCAGAAGAGTAAATCTTTTACATGTTGAATAAAGGGCTTTTACTTCCCCCTTCATTCACCCATTTTAATCACATTCTGTACAATGACACTGGCATGAAAACTCTTTGCATCCACCTTTTCAGCCATGCCCACTAAGAGCAATGAGACGTTTTTGGGCTGAGAGCACAATGACCCTTTAGAAAACAGACTTTTCTAGATGAGAGGTTAGAATTTAAAGACCATTTCCTTAACAGATTTTAATAAATTCTTGAAGTTCTTACCACTCGATACTGTTGTCTCACTTCTTGTAGCACATCCCCAAATGTCTTATTGACTGGTGCACGATCAATGGTGAGAGGAGGCAACAAGGTCACATTGCTTATGTTGAAAACAGGGGGCTCTGGACCACGTGGCAAGTCCTGAACTGTATTCTGGGAGAGAGATGTGCTCATTAGACATGCATATGGAAAACTAGTGTCTCCCTGATGAATCATATCACTGCTGTGGCTCTTTATCCAAGTCCGTTGCTTAGAGAGAGTTTTAAGCACAAGGGCAGTAAAGTGAGTGCAAAAACAAACAGGAGGACTTTCATCTGTGCTCTGCCCACAGAAGCAATCCCCACAAGGCACTCACCACCCTGTTGCTGAGGTTCCCCAAATCAACCTGGCAGAACACCCCATAACTTTCAGAGGCAGCACCTGCCCACCGGCCCTGCACATTCACATGGTCCACAGATACAATAGTAGAGAACATTGCCATGTATAGCAGCAATGTAACAGATGGTTTTTATCTTCTTGGTAGAAAAGCAGCAACTTCAGTCTGTGCTGAAAGGTTGGAGATACCTATTTCCTAAACTTTGAATGACAGAAAAACAACCAAACAAAAAAAAAAACCCACAGAATTTCTCATGTGGAAAGAGACTCCTATTACAGGAATTACTTTCATACCACATAAGAACTTCTCAAAGTGGTTTCTTATGAGGAAAGAGAAGGAAGCAATCATGCAACCTTACTGAGGAACAAATAAAGCCATCACCATTTAGAGGATTAAAATGTCTCTAGCAGGATGTGAGGTACTTTGATTACCGTAGCAATAGCTCGTGCCAGTCCTCTGTACAGCTGAATATAAGCAGAAAGGGTGTGCGGCCCATAAATAGTCGATGCAGCTTCATAGCGCTGAACCTGGCAAAGGACAAAGTTGGAAAAGAAGGGTTTGAAGGACTCTTGAGCAGTTTATACAGTTCATCCTACTGTGCCAAGACAGGGTTTATTTAGTCCCTTAGTGCTAGGGAGACAGCCCAACAACTTGTCTCAGTATTTCTGCTGCCATTTCAGGTTACTCTTCAGTCTCTAATCCATCACAAACAGAGATGACCAGTTGTCACACAATTATCACCACTATTTTACTCTTTTAAAAGCTTATGACATCATAAGGTCTTCTCCTCTCCAACTTTTTGGGTTGGACAACCCCAGTTCTTCCACCCTTCCCTCCCAGTTTAGGATTTCTAAACTCAAGAAGTCCATCCACCAATCCCCATCTTCTTCAAAGCACAGCATCTACCATGTGTCGTGGGGGTTCTTAAAACTGGGTCTTGCAAGCTATATTACAGTCCTTTCCACAGCTACATGGCACTGCAATTCACGTTCACCTGACAACCCTACAACTCATTCTGGCAGTTTTGCCACCTTATGAAGATAATTTCTAATTCATCCAGTTCATCATGAGATTTCTAAAACAGGCCTGAACTCACAGGGACTCACTTCAGTACATCTGACCACTTCCACATTAAAGCATCCACATGTACTCTCTAGCTACGGTCAGGAAAACACATTGGACCTTGGACCACGTCATTTAGGACAGAATAAACAGGAAGACCTTGTGATTTCTGCTACAGATTCTTTAGCTTTTGGTGGAAAAGGAAAAGTACTTGAAACATACATAATTTCACATGAATTATCATCCCATATAACCAAAAGATGAACTCAATTGAACATGTTCTGTGCCCGGTTTTTCACATTTACCTGGTATTCTTCATAGGTGGCAATGTAATGAGTGTAGACATTGCAGAGACCTGCAATTACAACATCCATTCCTGGGGTCGCATGAGAATCAAATTCCTAAGAAAGGAAATAAATCACTTATCTTGTAACAACTGCTTAACGCACAATTATATTGTTGGTGTTATTTACTAGGGCAGAATACAACATTACAGGGAGGGGCTGGATGTTCAGAAATATAACCCTACAAGTGCAATTTGCCTTTATTAAAGTCTCATATTCACTTCCCAAAGAAAAAGAGGATAAAAGACCTCATACTCCAATAAATTCAATACTTTTAGGGTTTGGGTTTTTTTTTTTGAAGCTGATGCCTGTATACCCCTAAAAAAAATGGTGATATAACTATGTGAGACAGGAGGCTCAGTGAGCTGCAGAGACGGTGTCTGAGATTAAGACAGTATTTCAGCCTGCAGCTGAGAACAGGATGTATTCATCAGGAAAATGGAAAAAAAATACATTTGCCATTTTTTCCAATTGTTCTCATGTTGCAAAATCCTGGTGGGAATTAAGAAACTAAAGCCCTCCATCCCAGAGACAAAATGCCTCCTAGCACCAATTATGCCTGGATCCCAGCTGAACTAGCTCTTATGGGCTTAATGGATTGAAATACGATCAGTTTGCTTCTTTGGGGGAAGGGGAGGATATTCACGTCTCCTGCGTGTCAGTAAGCACATGCAAAATGTGTCTGAAGCAGTTGTGAGAAGGAAACATCTGTGAAACACAAGACCCATGACCCCAGCTGGAAGGAGACAAGAGAAAGAACAGAAGGATCAAGAAATGTGAATTGCTCTTCCTCAGCAACTTACTCTTTTTACAGCTTCCCGTAGCCTGCGTCCAGACATGGTCCTAGAGGCATTAAGGGAACAACGTCAGCCTCCAGAAATGGAGGGAGCTAAAGCAGGAATCACTGGTGGGACATGCAGCACATTATCACAAATTCATAGTACTTGCAGCGTTGCTCAGCATCCCTTTAACGCTTCTCTGTGGTGGGTTCAACAAAAACACCTCAAAATATTTTACATACACCATCACGTCCTGGATGAGGCTGGAGACACCACAGGGCCAGGTGGGGTAGGAAAAAAGATTCTAGAAATAAATTATCCTGTTAAGATTTTCACTATTGTGCCATTAACTGTCAGTGCAATTCATCGTTATGGTGTTTGTGGCATGAAAAAAAAGTCAAAATTAACAAGTTCCTTTTGTTTCATTGAAACTGCATTTTGCAATGAACAGTTTAAATTATTTAGGAAGCTTGTTTGCATCTCACTCATTCCCATGGCTCCTTTACAGAAAGGAGAAGAAAATGGGAAACCCCAGGTAAGCAGAGGAGACAGTATAGAAGAAAGCACATGCAGTGGACATAAGTGTGTAGCAACCACACAGCCATCATATACTGGGGACAGCTGTTAACTTGCATTCCCTTTCTACCTGCACTGCAGAAGTATTTCATGAAGTTTGAATGAAAAGCTGCCATTATCCAGAATAAGACCAAAGGGATACATACGTGAACTCTCCGGGAACAGCAACGATGGCCAGCGATCCGATGGTAGCAATCTGAACATCCACGATGTCAGGGTGCCAAGGGTGAGGCCAAGTCATCTGAGGTGAAAAAAAAAGTGGATATGGCTATTGGAGGATAATAGCAAAAAAAAAAATAAATCCTTCCTATTTGCCTATCAGGCAAATAAATTTACTTTGTAGACAGACACATGAGAAAGTGACAAACATGTGAGAGAGTGTTTCACCTCTACATGGACAGTGAGTTTTCTGCCCATAACAGACAGATAAAGCACAAGTACATAGTACTGGTAAGGCAAAAGAAAAGGTGTTGCCAGAGAGGTAGCTTAGAGCAAAGCAGGTAAATAAGGTCAGGATTGCACATAGAAGCCCCACACCTGCATGTGAAAGGCTAGTAACAGGATCAGTAGGGTTGATCCTCTGACCACGAAAGCAAAAGAGGATGAGTCAAAGCAGGGAGCCTGATGGAGATGGGAAATGAGAGTTATCTCTTTGTTAGCTGAGCAAAGGCACCCTCAGCTGTGCTGCAAAGGGAGAGCTTCCAAGTCAACCAGAGGGTGATGCTCATAAAATCCTCCACTTTGCCCTGACTTTGAACTGTCCCTTAGCAGGGACCACAATGCACATGGTGGACTCAGCAGCATTGCAGCAGCCAAAACACAAGCTGGAAAACCCCACCCTAGAGGTCTGATTCTATCTGTGGATGAGTAAGTCTGGCAGTGCTTGATGTTATAGCTCACAGAACTACCAGACACTTGCATAAGCATGACAGAAAAGCAGGGAAGTCAACAGAACATTTCCAGAGCCCAGTAGAAACCTTTGAAGACAATACTGAGAAGGTGGGTGAGTTGATACAATTCCCAGATTTTCCAAGTTACTTAATTTTTCATGCACCAGTCTGTCACATGACAAAATGAAAGGTCCTCTCATGGTTTAAGGTAGGAACCCCATGATAGGTTTGGAAGAAAAATCCACCTAGAGCTATCTGACCACAAGCAGAAGATGTCCTGAAGCCAGAGGCTGCAGGGAGCCAACACTGAGCTCCATGCACCACTGGCTTTTCCTGACCTCATGTGTTTTCCCTGTGTGTCCTGCTCAGGACTGTTCCACAGGCAGAGATAATTCTGCCAGGGTGGATCTTCAGCTGAGTTTTTTTGACCCTAATGAGAGCAGTGGGTCTGGTCATTCCTCCTGGGATATATGGAAAATATGCTCTGCAAGAGGAAAACTTCCACGGCTCCTTCTGATGCAAACTAATGCCAACACTTACTCTTGCTTTCTATTTCATGTCTTCAAAGCCTACGCATCTCCCTCTCCTTCCTTGGTCTTCACCATATGGGCTTGCACAGACATCATCTGTGGTGCCTTACCAAAACCTAGCCCAGGTCATCAATCTCTGCACTTCCCGGGGCACATACCATTGTATCCTTACCTCACCAGTGCTGAAGAGGATTGGTTTGGGTTTGTGGCAGGCTTTTGTTTCATTGGACGGCTCTCCCAGTAGCTGGTCTCGGATTCCATCCCAAAATGGGTCCCCTTCTACTGAACCTTGAGGAGGAAACGTCTTTTAAATGTTGTTCCTTCAGCTACCCCAGCAGTTATCAGACAGAAAACTCATTTATTATCCCCTCCCTGTTCTGTGCGATATTTGTCAGTGGATTTTTACTATCTCCCTTTGCTGGGGTGGGTTGAAAGACCAAGCTTTAGCCCAGCTGAGCTCCATCTTGGCATCCTTCAGCTAATAAGAACAAAGAAGAAAGACTGCCACAAAGCCAGCTCTTATTTTCTCCCCACTCCCCACCCAGTGCTCTCCTTTCTTCAGAGCATGATCATTTTCTTCTTGAGAAGCTTGACAACAAATCACAGAATCACAGGATGATAGGGATTGAAAGGGACCTCAGGGGATCATCTAGTCCAACCACCCCTGCCAGAGCAGGTTCACCTAGAGAAGGTCTCACAAGATCGCATTATCCAGGAGGGTTTTGAATGTCTCCAGAGATGGAGACTCCACCACCTCCCTGGGCAGCCTGGGCCAGCACTCTGTCACCATCAAAGTAAAGAAGTTCCTGATGAACTTAGATGAACACAGACAACCTTTGCAAGGAGGCTAGGAGATAACACCTCCCTAGAAAACACCCCTTGTAGAGACTTGTTCAACAAGCCACTGATGTTCTTAAATGACTCAGGGAGTTTGAATCTATTTGGGGGTTGCCCCATGTCCTCCTCATTTGTACAAAGACATATTGATACTTGCCCCCCTAAATTACCTTGTGTGAAGTTGAAAGCCCCCACTCCATCAATAGTGCCTGCGGCGAAGCTGTGTCCTAAGGCTGGTTTACATGTTTTAACCTTAATCATAAGGGGAAAAACAATGAGAGAGATTTTAAAACCAGTTCCCCTCAGCGTGCCAAGTCCTGCTGTGAGAACATAGCATTGCTTCCTTCCTTATGCCTGTGTCCCAGTAGCTCCTGCTCTTACCGTGTGCGTGGCATTGAGCTCCACCAAGACATCACTCATGTTGACCCACTGGTGAGCTGAGCTGAGGGGTCCTGTGACCTCCTGGAAAGCTTCTTCATACAGCTCCTAAGGGACACAAAAGTTGGAAAGTCTTGAGGAAGAAGAAATCAGGAACCTAGCTCTTCTGAGATTCAGCTACATGAATAATTTCTTCATTCTGTTGACACCTTCAGTGGCCTCTTCCAAGTGCTAAAGCAAGACTGCATTTCCCAAGCTCCTCTGTTTCTATCTCCCTGTCTCTAAATCCTGCCTGCCCCGAGTCCTGCAAGCTTTCCATGTCTCAACTAGCAGAGGGAGGACGCTCTGGAGTCAGCAGTTTCATGCCTGCCTGCCTTTTTACAGCC
This sequence comes from Chloroceryle amazona, assembly GCA_027560015.1. NCBI lineage: Eukaryota > Metazoa > Chordata > Aves > Coraciiformes > Cerylidae > Chloroceryle > Chloroceryle amazona. Next base: position 28,679 of record JANHFX010015418.1, on the reverse strand, counting down.
GAAATATGCACCAATTCTATGAGGATGGCAACTTCTTTTCCCTAGTTGCAACCTTTAGGCATTTCTCACATCTTAGACCAACCAGAAGAAATGTTTGCTATGAGAAAGATGCACTTTGTTGAGTTCATTACTTCAAAACGCACAGACTTTACCATTTGTTTCAGCTCTTCAGTGAATGATTTACCAGCACATGTGCCTCAAGTTGTTCCATAGAGAAGGAGTTACCAGAAGTTCTACAGGTTTAATAGCATTCCTGTAACTGCAGGAAGGAATAGAGGACACAGCCTTGAAGGCCAAGAGTCTTCAGTGTTAAAAACAACAGAAGTGTCTTCCCTCTCTGGGCCACTCTGACTGGGACATTCTTGCACTTGCAAGTCATCATCAGCCTGGAGTGACTTCTCCATCTGAAATGGTGATTAAAAGGAAACTGCCACAATTAAGTCTTCTGCTCTTACTCCTCTGGTGGACCTGTTCCACTTCCTATAAGCTGCTGTCCCTGAAATGGTGCCAAAATATGTTCTCTTACTGACCACTCTCACATCACACGAAGCCACAGAAAGGAAACCAGTAAATACAGGTGACTTCTGAGCACAAGGTCACGGATGACATAAGGGAGCCCATAGGGTGGAGGACACCAGCTGAATAAATGAGAAGTCAAGCAGGGCAAGATGAGGATCTTGCGTGGATGTTTAAGCTGGCACATTTTAATTCACAGCTGTCTTAGTTTGGAAATGTGATGCTGAAGTTGGCCAACAAGTGGTATGTGGTGTTGTCTCAGAGCTCTTCTAGGAGTTTTCAACACCAGTGATTTTTCCCATCAAGACACCTCTGAGATGTGTGCATGGAGGTGAGGGGGAGACAGTAAGGGGGAACATCTACATTAGATGGTGATGAAAAATAGTGAAATTAAAAGCCCAAACCAACATTTTCAAATGGCAACACCTACAGTGATACCTCTAAATAAAAGCATGTGCTTTCTGAATAATCAGGAAACATTCCCTTAAGCATTTAAATATGGACTTTAATTTAAATCTAGAAACATTCACAAAACAGGTGCAAGAAAGTTGCTTCAATGAACACACGAAACACACTCATAAAGCCAAACATCACTTACCTTTGCTTTCAAGTAGATATTTTGACCAATAATCCTTGTACTGTCAAACATGTCATATCCGGGTCCCATGGCCATGCACATCTTTGCCTGGTAAGAAGTTTGTTTAAATGGTAGTGATCAGTTAATATGGAGAACATGTGGCATTGCAGAGTAGACGAATTCACAAGTGATTGTCATGCTGTAGGAACTAATTGCTTCTTGCCAGCTGCCTGAAATTTGGGCACTGTGATTACTACACTAACCTTTGCAGCAAGATAAATACAAGTTTGGGTGGAATGACTGGAAAACAGTGTGGTTGAAGATAAGGCACAGTCAGTTCCTGAAAGAGGTATCCAAAATAGTCCAAAAAGATGTGATTTTTTAATTTTAATTTTTTTAGGTCCTCTTCATGCACAGTGGTCCACTACATGGCTCTGTGTTTATTGTTGTAGCCCAAGTTTTCTCCTTATCAGAAGTTAATGTGGATCAGATAGAACATACTTACACCCCCCACGGGACAGGTGCTCTGTGGGTTATTGCACGAATCCCCCGTGTTTACGCAGACTGGTCCTTTGGTGTTGGGTGACACATCTCCCAAGTTGGAGGATGCAAAAGCAGCAACAAAAGGACCCTGACAAAGCCAGATGCAGTCAGATGGATTTTAGTGCCTTGCAGTGATTGTGAACATCCCCTGCAGCTTTCCCAGCAGTTAAGGCTGGCACTACAGACAGTGGATAAGCATGTAGACAACAACCACCACCACCAAACAAAACAAACAAACAAACAACCCAAAACCAAACAAAAACCCAAACAAACAAACAAAAAGAAAAAAAACCCAAACAACAAACAAACCAAAACCAACCAAACAAATCACATTCGCAAGCAGGAATTAGGTAGACTTCCTTTAGTTTCCATCTTTGGTATGAATTGCACATTTTCTTCTGCCCAGAGGATTAAAATAGGAATTGGACAACTGTTTTAAGGTACATGCTGGAGATACACACAGGACAACCTCTTAATCAGCTCATGACTCAAAGTGTCTCTAAGATGGGTTCATGTCCATTTTTACATTTCAGGGGAAATAATGTTTTATAAAGGACGTATGTTTGCACTTTGAGAATGGCAAATCTTCCGGACAAACAGAACTCCGAAGGCAGAACTGTCTGGAATCTATAATAAAGAACTGGAGCTGAGCACAGACAAGATGCCACACTTCAGATGTGATATATTGATCCCTTTTGATCAGGTATCCCACACTGGTCTTTCTAATATTTCCAATAGTCAAATCAAAATAGATTTGGTTTATTCCTAAGGTCTAAATTATTGCCACTGGTTACTAATTTGGAAAGTCAAGAGTACACCTTACAGTTTCTCTTCTGAAAAAAAGCAAATAAAATCAAACTGTTCATCTTTGTCCTCCTTTTTCTGTGTTTACCCTGCTGTCCTGTTTCACTGTTTGAAAGAACCCGCTTTTGCCCATAGATAGCACCAACTGTCCCCTCCGTGTTGCAGGACTTTTTTCCCCATTATTCTTGTTGTTCTGAAAACACTCTCACCTCTCCAGGAAGCATCCCTTTGTTCTTCTCCTGTTCAAACAAGTAAGACGCATAGCCCACATTGTCGCTGTTCACAAGATGGTTTGTGTTGTTCATGCTAACTGGGTGCACGGCAAACCAGCTGAAGAGGAGTCAGTAGACACAGGTAGAAAATGCTTTTTTCAATTTATATATTGACAACAGACTTGTTTAATCTGTGTATCAGCAACTGACTTATGGGCATTTGCCATGGGAGGACACAAATGCAGACTGTTGGTACCTAGGGATGGATTAACAACAACAGAGTTGTTCCCATCCTCTCCCTTTCTGACCAGGAGGGCTGATGTCTATGATGGTCCAGGTCTTGAGGCCACAAGAATTTATCACTGTATTTATCAGGGCCACCAAGAGATATTTTAGACCTGAACTAAGACTTTTCTGAGTCCAGAGAATTATATTTTGGTGGGATTTTTATTTTCTTGTTAAAAAAAAATAAAAATGTGGAGTATTAAAGAAGATAATCAAAACAAGAGGAGCCCAAAGGGTCCTGCAAATGCCAGGGCCAGGATGTGCTTGGAGTGGCACAGTAAGAGACCCACAGGAGATTTTTCTGCACCCCTAGAAGGTAAGACCAGCTATGGTTATCTTCCCCAGGTGCCTCTGGGTCATTCCAGGAGATGTTGCCTGGCTGTAGGCAGGCCAGGTGCTGCCATATGCCCCAGAGTAGCTCACAGATGCTGACCTGGTTTATGCACTCATAGACTCTCACTCTTTGCCCAGAGGCCCTCTGGCAAGTAGCTGAGAAGAATGCTTTACGGGCAAGGGTTGGTGTTGTGCAGAAAGATAGAACTACTGCAGAGCTGTGGTTTAGGAGGATTTGTAGAAAAATCTGTTAGTTTGGTGGTCAGTTACCTGATAAAGCCTAGCTCCTGTCCATTCTCAGCTACCATCTTCAGCATCACCATTTCTTTATCGGTGTTGGATGGGTACCTGAATGAAAACGAAGTGGGGAAATCTCATTAGCACCAGAGTCGTGGTCACGATCTGTGTTGCTCAGCCATGTTGAATCTCCACTAGATTGCACAAGGAGATGAAGAGGCTATTACAGATATTGCCAGAGCACAGGAACACTTAGAGGAGCATCTGAAAATCGCTGTGAAGGTAAGGGAAGAGTTATGGTTGTTGCTGATGTCAGGTACAGCTTCTCCAGGGGACAGCAAGGAGCTCTCTCTGAATACAATTGGACAACATTCAAATACTAATATCTACTAAAGACTTTTTTTTTTTTTTCTTTTTTTTTTTTTTTAAAGGAATACGGTCACATGCTATCTCACATGCTTGGAGGGGGCAACCACAAACTTTCAAGTCCACTCTTGCAACTAATTTTTGGGGATATATACACCCAAGCAACAGTGTCCTTCTATCATGGTCTTGGCTCCACATTTTTAATCGTCCCATGAAGGAATTGAAACACCAGGTGCAAGATGGCTGTGTCATTGTCCCAACTGAAGTGTCCTCTTCAAGCCTCTGTTTCTCTCCTGCTAGAGGAGTTTTTACCTGCTTCGTTCAGATGCTGGATTCTCAAGATAGGAGAAAGGGCTTCGGTTGATCTGGCTGTTTTCTACAATGCCTCTGTTTATAAAAAGTTTTCCTTTCTTCATGTTCTGATGCGCTCTATCAATGCTCTGAAAGGAGCAGGAAAACAGGAAATATTAGTCCACACATGTAAGGCATACGTGAGATTATCTGGAAAAACTCTCCCTCCCTGCCTCTCTCCAACTCTTTCTTGGGAATTTGGGGGCTTTTTTCTTCGTAAGTAGTCTCAAATACTAGAAAATTATAATGTTTTGAAACCACCCACAACCGTCTCTTTCTAAAGACAGACTTCAAGTCCATTTTAAGACTGCCACATTCAGAGATTCTACCACAAACACCACAGCAAGAGCTCCATTAGTCACAAATGTATCTCCTCCCACCTTTTCCGCATTTATGGGCTTTCATGTAAACAGACTGGCCAACACCAACCTTTACAATGCCATTCACGATAGCGTTGAGGGACGGTCTGATTAGCCCTTTGCTAGTGATCCAGAAGAGAGTGTACTGGAAGTAGCCACCAGGCCCCGAGTGTGTGTGGGTGCCACTGAGAATGACATTGTCCTGTCGGTACAGATCACCGTACTTGCTCTTCAGTTTATTGAGCACCTAAGGGCAAGGAGATGATCCTGAAAAACCCTTTTTTTCACACCCACAGGCTACAGAGATTTGTATCAGCCCTATCAAAAAATCCAACCATTCATCTTCCCACTTTCTCTTCTATTTCTGCCTGATACACCCATACTGGTGTCACAAGAAGTAGGTTATAGCTGTTGACTTGACAAGAGCCTTAAAATAATAAAATCTGTTAAGCGAAGACCTCAATGGCCAACGTGCAGTGAAGCCCAGATCGTCCAAGGAGTCCCCAGTTCTCCACCATCTCCCTCCTTCCTCTGTGGTGCTGGAGGCCCAGCATTACACAGGCACCATGATGATGTAGTCATGATTCAAATTTATTTGTGATATTCTTTTTTCTAAGAAAAGCATGGTCAAAGTCCAGCCTCATCTGCTGAGGAATTAAAAGCTCTTCTTAAGTGGGGACACGACATCTCTCCAAGATCATTGCCGCAAGGAAATTGCAAAGCAAACGGCCAGTATGGTGCCGTGCTTGATATTATTTAGCAATGACTACAAGCTTAACACTAATACCAGAGACAACCCAAACTGTACTGATCATTCATTTCCAGACACGTACCTCCAGCCTCAGTTTCTGAGACACCATTCCTATGTCAGCACTGACAAACACTACTCGCCTGGATTGTTCAAGGTCTGCCACAATGAAGGCTCGGCTGTAGAGGCGCGTGAGAAGCCCACCGCCCACCTGGTCCGGGTTGGCATATCCCATCTGGAAGGGAAGTGCTCCATCAAGCCCATGAAGACAAAATATTGAGCAATGTATTCATTTGCATGTATTTTTCTAAGTAGATTTGCCAGAGGGTCAGAGGACTCCTTCAACATACGAACACTCAGAGCTGCAAATACCTTGTCCTGTGATTACAAGCATCATTGAATCATAGAAAGGTTTGAGTTGGAAGTGACATTAATGACCATCTAGTTCCAACCCCTCTGCTGTGAGCAGGGACACCTCCCACCAGATCAGGTTGCTCAAAGCCTCAAAGAAATTTCACTTAATGTTTGAAGACAACAATAATTTGTCAAGGCAAAGCCTCTAAACAGAATTCCTGCAAAAAATACTCATAGATTATGAAAAATCAGTATTTTGCCAACCCTGTGTTAAATTCCCCAAATTTACCAGAGGAATTTCTGCCACAGGTCCCGTACAGTCAGCTCGACCCACGCCCAGTAAGTAGGTCGTTACTGCTTTGCTGGAATCTATAATGAGAATAAATAGTAGATTAGCAAATAGAACTGGGGGCAGAAGAAGCAACCCAGCCTTTTTAAAGGGATCGCATGACTGAAACCTGCTTGGCATCCCCAGAGGACTCAACAGGCCCGTGAACAAGAGGATCTAGCTGATACTATCTGCTTGGGTTTCCAACAGGCTGTCAGTGTGGTCAAAGTGTGCTGCATCTGTTGAGACATTTGGGGTGGGGTAAAGGGTGGACCAGAAATGAAGAACTGCAGAGAGAGCTCACAAGACAGCATGATGCCAGTATAAACATGTCGTGGTTCACAGCAAGGGAGAAACAAGTCCAGCTTCACTGATTAAGCTCTGCAAGCCCATCAATACCATGCAGGAAACAGATCTAAGGGTGTAAGAACTGCTTTCACACACAAAAAAATCATCTCAGAAGCAGTGAGAAAAAGGAGATGGCATGTCAGGAGTTACTGGGAAAGGACTAAAGAAGAGGGGCACATCCATATGTCACCCTGGTGCCTTCAATGCATCTTGTGTCCAGCACTGGTGTCTTGGTCTCAGAAAACAAACAAACAAACAAACACACACACCAACCCACACCAAAAAAAACCCAAAACAACCACAAAGCAGAGCCAGCAGAAGCTCAAAGGTAAAAGCAGCTCTGGGCAATAACCTCTGGGCAAATGGTGAGGAAAAGGACTCCTGAAAGAGATCATGTTTTCCCAGCCATCATGAAGATGCAAAGGTCCTGCTACATGATGGACAAAACGCCTTGACAAACTCATGGAAGAAAAGCCATTGAGGATTATTAAATTAAAAATAAAATAATTATCTGTGTCTCAGGAAATCCCTGAGCCACAAATCACTGGAGTCTGAGATAACACTGCAGGAAAAATATTTCCGTGTGCTTGATCTGTTCTCACAGTCTTCCTCAGACATACACTGCCACTCAAGGTGGGGCATCAGGATAAAGGGATGCTTCCCAGTCTGGCTGTCACTTAATACAGAGCAGAGGTGACACACTGGCCACAGGCTGACCACAGGGCATCTCTCTCATTTAAAATGTCATGAGTAAATAGTGCTATCCATTAAAAGTACTGTTACTCCACCTCCTCCTCCAAGAGCTATGACACAGAGAGGAACCCCTTGTGCAAAACTCTCACATGTTACAACCTAAAAGCATGAAGAAAGTGTGAATTATAATCCAATCTGAGAACATAATCTAGAAATTGGAAAATTCCATTGTTGATGTCGGGTGATGCCTAGTTGAGGGCAGGGGAGACCCCTGGCTCTGAGAAAGGGCTCCTGCCATATGGAAACACCTAAAGCTTCAAAATGTTTTCTTTCCGCGTGAGGTTTTCTCTCTCCAGAGGACAAGCCTGGAGCACCTTACAAGTGAATTGAGAGTTAACTCTGGGCAGCTCCTGACACCCACCTGCCCCATGCCTGGTGATGGCATTGGAGGTGTAAATGGTCTGTGATGGGACTGCACCAACTGAGGGTCCTCTTGATGCAGTGCTGGAAGTCAGGGTCCCTTAAGACTTCCTCCACCAGGCAGAGAGAGGGAAGGAAGGTTGTCTAGATAGGAGCAGCCAGCCTCATGCACTGTCCCTCAGGCTGTGCATCCACACCCCAAGAGATGCTCCCCTTGGGTTTGACCACCATGCTCCTGCCAGAGGCCAGCGACAACACCATGCCATAGCTGTGTGACAGGACCATGCATAACAAAGATTACAAAGGCTCAGCAGTAGCCCAGTGACCATCTACCTGTATCCCTTTAATTTAAATCACTGCGCTGGACACGCAATGGAGCAGGATGAGATGGCACAACTGAAATAGATCAACTTGCCATTACTGTCTTTGTTGAGAAAGTGAAGGACAAGGAGCACCACGGTCACCACTATCATCAACGTCAAGCAAATGATGAGGATCACTTCCAGGCGGGAGAAGGACCACCTATATCTCTTCCGACACATGGTGGAGGCACTGTGAAAGCAGAAAGGAACCCGTGGAGAAAGCAGATGGGACAGCCCCAAGGTCAGGCATGTCCCACCCAGAGCAGCACATGGCACCCTCAAAGAGCTGGTGATGGTTTGTGTACCCCATCCCAGTGCCAGAGCTGTCAGCAGCAGTGATAAGGATGGGAAATGGAGATTTATTTTCCAACCTGCTTAAGACAGCAAGAATTTATCTTCTGTGAGCAGCAATCACTCCCTGTCATGAGGCCTGATAAGAGGAGGTGAGTGGCCGAAACACTGATCCCACATTTCCCAGGATGCGTTGCTCACTCTTTTGAAGAAATCTTTTAAATAAACCCCACAGTCTTCCAGCAGGTCCTACATTCACTGAGCAGCCAGGGGAGATGCTGCAGTCAATGTCTCCCAGCTTTGCTGCTGCTCATGTGCTCAGAGCACATCAGAAAACAATGTTGCCACCATAATAAAGGTCAAATTAGGACACTCAGGGTGAGAAAAGCACATTCCATCACATGTTCAAGTGCAGTTCTCTAACGGTTAGAAAAAGTAGTGGTTGTGACAACTTGCCAAGATAATGGCCTATGTAGAGATTTTCCTCCTCAAAATCTTTGGCTTTCCTTTTGAATCTTGCTCTTCCTCCTTGGAAAGAGGTTTATTTTGGGTTAAAGATTAACAAGAAAAATTATTCAAAAGACAGCTAAAGGATAATACACTATTTTCCCCTCTGATCAAATCTCTGATGACCCTTGATTTGTCCTGCTCTGGCAACTGAGATTTGCATCAGGGGCTTCAGTCTTGTCCAGTGGGAAGTGGCACCTGTAGCAAAGACATGCCTTTTGCCCTTCCCATAAGCATCTGTACAAGGTAGAAATAAGCCTTTAAAATAGCTTTGGTCAATTCTATGTGTCCTTAGATGCATCAGTAGACAAAACCTACTGCAGATCCCTTTTCTCTGCCTGTGACCGAACCATATGTCCCAAAGGACTGGTTTCTTGTTTAGAGCTGTGGAGGATCTTCATCCTTGGGGATGACCAAGCCCACACGTGCTATAGCTTACATTTCTTATCAGCAGCTTTTACCATGGTAAGCTACAGCAGTCATGATCATTGGTGAATTTTACCATGGAGATTTTCTAAGTGTGACCAATCTAATATTATAGTTTTCCTTCCTCTCCTTTTTATTCTCTAAGCATGGCATTGGTAGCCAGACACACGGCACCATAACAGGTCCAGATACCAATATCACAGCAGCAGCCTTAAGCACATCTGCATATAGTTTTTCCAACTGCTTTAACTGCTGAAGAAATACTAAAAGAAGCAAACATCAGTCCTATGAAAGCCCGGTGAAATCTCACACAAACTCACCTGAGATCCCTTGCGTGTCCCAGTGGCTAGAAGAATGTCTCCCAGCTCAAGATCTGTTTCAAGCTCAAAAGTTCAGCTGGAATATTATTGCCGTTATAGCCCTGTGAGTAAAGCACTGTGCAAGATAAGAAACCAACCAATAATTTTTACTGCATGAGGAGCTGACAAGCTGTTTTTTTTTCCTCAGTGTGTTTATGTTAAGCTATGAATGGCACCTACCTCTCTAAAATAACCTTTCCAGGCTTGATCAGCTCCAGTGCACAAGGAATTTGGGAACAGGACTTTTTCCTTCCTTTCTGCTTCATCACAGCTTGACCAGCCTGGAGGATGGCTACTGCTTCCCATCAAACCACAACTCCTAATCCTCATGGAAGATCAGTCCCCAGAGTTTTGAACCTCCACTAGAAGAACTTGAACACAGGACTGTATTTTAAGTGCAAAATACATTTTATTGATATATTTTTGTTAAAAATTATATTTATTAAAAACCTGCTTTTCCCATCTGTTTTTCCTTTCAAGTCCTAGATAGGTTGCAACACACATAAATTCACCAGCTGCTAAAGCAAGCTTTACCTGATGAGTTTTGACAGTTTGCTCTTCCCAAACGCAACGGGACCCATCACATCCGTCAGAGAGCAGCTCCTTGCCCTTGCTGGCAGGGAGGATGAAAGATCCCATGAGCAACAGCCCTTTGCTTCCCCCAGCACCCATGTATTTCGGCGGGAATTTGTTGTCTGGGATCAACTTCTGACAGTTTCGCTCCCACTCAGCTTCTAACAGGCAAACATCTCAGGGAGCTCAGTTTTCCTCTTTCGTCACCATTTCTTTCATGCACCCTAATCCAAGGGTTAATATTCCAGCTAGTTCTGAGCACGTGCAGCCTGAGTCATCACTTCAAGGTCGTGTTCAGTATCGCCTTTTGACTCAGTGATTTTTGGACCAGCTGGTGGGGAGAAGCAAGATTTACTGATAGGTTATCTCCTCAGTGCTGCAATACTGAAGGAACATGCTTTCCCCTGCTGTCAGTTGACAAACAACCTACTTTGCCATGTGGGCTGACAGGTATCAGAACACCCTGCTTTGGGCTGCAAGGAGTGTGCATTGACCTTGGAGGTAACTGAAACTATGAGCAGTCAATCACTCTGCTGTCAGGGGAAAGCTCCTGAGACAGAAATGAGCCAGGAGGGGGTTGTGCATTGGCAGGAAGACCAAGAACTCTTCCTAAAGGTGGTATAGTTGCTAGATCATCATGAAAATTTAAGAACTGAGTTTTAAGAAGTTGGTATAGTGATGATATCTCCTGCCAGTCTCACCGTATGAAATGCAAGGAACTGAGGAAAAGACCTCACTGTGGATCTGTAACTCCAGAAAGGACAACCCAGCTGTTACTGGGGGTAAAAGAGGAAAAATAAGTTTGATAGCAGCTCAAAACATGTTTTGGAGAATATCTTAAACATTTTCCTTTTAAAAAGACTGCTCAATAAGGTTATGGGGACTCACAGCTCCCCATCTCCCCCAGGGGGCATGACCATGTCCACCCACCCTGGCTCAGCACTGCAGAAGCTGTCAGCTTTTTAGTATAGAAAAGGGACTTTCTGGATTGCAAAGATCTTATCTGAAGTGCTAAGGGCTTGATAAATCCCTCTGAACTCCTTCCTGTCTGTGGAAATGCAACCCTATGTCTCCAGAGAAGGTGGATTACCAAGATGGTGGCTAGGAAAGTGCTTAGTGAGCACACAGAGGTCATCACATGGTTGTGTAACAGATACCCCAGAGCACCTTAGCACCACTATCAGCCTAGCAAGAAACAAAACAAACCGGCTCAGAAGAGAAGCCCTGGAAATGTTTCAATTACTTCTCATAAGAAACTCTCCCCACTGATTTCTACACTACATCAGACAGGTCACCAGCATGAACACCATGAGGAAGGACTGCGATCCCAAAGGAGGCACACTGGAGCACCTAGCCCAAAAAATACACACACACCCATTCAAAAGCTGTCCTGTCAGGGGCAGGATGCTCATGAATCTGCCCATTAACCATTGATGGTCAAGATCAGCATCTCTGCAGATCCAGGTGGGAAAGAAACCAGAGCTTGAGAAGCAACAGTCAACATGGTTGGAGGGGTCAGGAGATCCCTGAAATTATGCTCCATGTTGAGGGTGGGAGAAAATGTAGGATTTGAAAGTGAGCACACGGGTCAAATGCTGGCAGACCCAGGAAATTATTTTTTTTGTGAGGTCCTTGTCCAGCAGTGCCTGGACAGCCTGGCCCTACACATCATACCAGCTGGTATCACACCCTAACATGTCATCTTCTCGTAAGGTGAAAGGTTTCCCACAGATCATCCTCTTTCCCAAGACCAAGAGTCCTCCATCTTCTTCCCCTTCTCATTCTATGCTAAATGAGACTAAAGAAAGTTGTATTTTATTTATAATATTTATCCTGCTGAGAAGTGGCTTCTACCCATCACAGCTATCACACGATACCCATTTGTACCCTTCCCAGACACATCCAGAAATCACAGGCAGCACAGGGTTTTCTTTCTCAACATTACACAAATGCTGCAGCACACTCTGGGACAAGCCAGCAAAGCCCTTGCAACCCTGCTTTGTTTGACACCACCGCCCAACAGACTCATGGGAACGTTCATCTGGTCTTGACTGCTCCTGACAGATGCTCTTGATTTCCATATGAGACCAGGTACCAGGTTCTTAACCACTTGAAAATACTTGACAAGGAGCATTCAGGAGATTAAACGACAGAGGTTTAGAACAACTTTGTAGGTAAACCATATAAAGAGATCTCAGAGGATAAAATGACACTATTTTTTCCTTTCTTAAAATACCTCATTCATCTGGAAAGTTTTGTTAATATACACTTAATTAAAAAATAAAGACTTCTAAAGCCACTAACAGTGAATGGATCCACTGAAGCAAGAGAGCAAATCTGAGAGAAGGAAATGCAGTCAACAAAGGTTTGCAAAGATACATTTCCTTGTGCAGTGATGGTTGTGCTTCCAAATCATTACGAGGATTCAAACCACATCTAGATGTGACCCTCTAGGAGATAGAAAAAAAATAAAAAAAGCAACACAAATTTGCTTTAAAAGCTAAACCAAGGAAGATTCTGTGTCCCTTTTCACTCCTCAGTTTTCAGCTTTTTACCCCTCCAGAGCAAGACCAGATTGTTTCAGAGAACTGATCCTTCCCTCCAGCACCAGAATTTCGCTTTAAAACCAGCCTGCATAAACCCCCCATTTGCTGGTCTCTCAGAGAGCTCGCTTTGTGTGAGCCACTTAAACCTCAACCCATGGAAAACTAAGCTCTTCCCTTACTAGTATATAGGAGACCATGGTCTTCTCCACAAACCTCCTGAAACCAAATATCTCCATTCTGATCTTCAAACACCAGTGTGCAGTGGCAATAGGGAACATCACCAAAGAGACACAGAGAGAAGGTACACATGGGACACCGAGGACTTCCCACCTGCCCTTGGCCTTCCAGGTGCTCTTCCCATGGAAAACTCAAAGTTAAGCAGGTCACAGAAGAGACTAAAGAAACAAAGTATTTACTCACCTGTTCTGTCCCTTTGCTTTCCTTCCTTTTCTCCCAATCCTTGTTTTAACCCAGAATTTATCACAGCACCGTCTTTCCCACAGACCATGGAGGGGCAGATCATAGCACTCCATAGGTGCCCATTGCTTCACTGCCCACTACACTCAAGGGAAATAACTTAAAGTCTGGTTGGTCTTCTCTTCATCCCCTCTCATTTTCACAGTCTTCACGTAGTCTCACAGCATGGCTTGCTCCAGCTTTAATACTTGGATTTGTCTGAGATCCTTCCAAAAGGAGACTCAGAGTGGCTTCACCTGCATTTGGCATGCAGTAGATGGTCACCCAAAGCCACAATGCTTCTTGCAACAACCATTTTTGGCTAACCCAGAGACATGTGTGAGGTTTCCAGGGGCCGGCCGGGAAGAAGGGATGCAATCACAACAGGAGGCAATTTGTCCCCAGTAGGAACAGGGCTGCATTCACCTTGTCCTACCTAAGCCATACAAGCAGAAAAAACCCATCATCTGTTAAAAACAGTAGATAGAAGTAACGCATTAAGCAGGGGCAATTAAAGGACCAACTGCCTTCGCTGAGGCAGGAAAACAAAACTCTCCTCTACAGGGTTTCTGCTTTTCTGTCATGGCTTATTGTCATCAGGACAGCAACCTCACCATCCCATTTTTCCATGCCCAAATGAGTTTAGGTTGACAGACTGGAGACTGCTTGGAATGAATGGCACAAAGCCAAGACACATGCTCACTTCCATTATAATTAAAGCTTCATTTTCTACCAGCGAGTCCAGCCCTATGATCGAGCTAAAGGACCCACTGCTTTGTGCTTGCAAAACGCAGCTGCCTCGTACAGCTCCATCTGCTAGATGAGGCATGGGTTCTTGAATGTCTTCAAAAGACCCTCCTGGAGATTCACACCAATTCTGCTACCTTTCTGTTAATTGAACTCATAAAAAAAGGAGTCCAGAAGAAACTCAACAGCTGGTATAACTCACCACATACACATTTCTGGGCAGAGGAGAGATCTGCTGTGTAATCTGGCTGAACTTCTATTTGCATTTGCTGGGAAGAAGCAAAAAGATGGACAAGTAATGAAAAGATCAACATTTCCTTTTAAAAAAAAAAAAATAAAAATTTGCAATTGCCTTGCCCAGGCTTTTATTTATTACACTGGAACAATGTGTGCTGCCATATATGAAACCAGAAAGTTCAGCTGGATTTCTTTTGAGGGGGAAGGGCAAATATTTTTTTCCTGAGAAGCCACTGCAGATACCCTGTAGGGGCAAACAATTTTCTAGCTAGATCAGCCATGTCACAGCCCTTGTCCAAGGCCACTTGGAGGATGGAAACCTCAATTCAAGACTGATCTGCTGAATCATGGCCAGCTCCTGAGCAGAAAATTGAAACAATCATCATCTGAACATGGACATGTTGCTTGTACAGACTCAGATGTTCACCAGAGAGATCCTGGATGTGAGGACAGGAAAGTAATTATGTTGTTTATTTAATAAAGAATGTCCAAAGTCCTTTCTACATGCATGTAGGAAGATCCTGATGGCTGGAGATAACATTTCTGCACTGAGCTGTCAGCAAAAAGCTGCTCAGGCTTTGGCAAAGACATGCAGGGGAGTCATCCAGGCAGCACAATGTGGATTTTCCTTTCTGACCTTTCCTGGTCAAAACTCTAACACAACTACTCCAAGCAGCAGGTACCTCCATTAAGTGAAGGGCTGAAGTCGTAGATATGATGGCCATGCTCGAGTACAGCCCCATAACCAGGCTGGCACACAGACTGACCCAGAAGCACCAAGCAGTAGCATAAGATCTCACTTGAGTTCTCTAGTTGGCTGACCAGCACCTAGGACATATGATTTCCTCCCAGAGCATCTTCTGCCTCCAGTGGCCAATGTATCAATACAGGTGTTTCACCGAGATTTGAGATGGGCTTAAAGCTCAAGTATTTCTTCGGAATATTTGAGTGTGGTGGACAGGTTGCCAGTCCAGGTGTGTATTAGTGCAGATGCCCTCAATCCCTTTGTGAAACCTCTAGTTCTTCTGGTAAAGTCAAATCTGCCACCCCTGAGCTGGAAGAGCTTGTCCCATTGGGTTCAACAGGAGCTTCCGCTGTGAATGTGCCTCTTGCCAGCTCACAGGAGTTGTCTGAGCTTGGGTTTGAGTAACATAATGAAGCATGGCTAAAGCCAGCTCTAAATACATCACTTAAGCTCAGGCCTCTTCTGAGGGTACAGGTGAAATAGAAAATTTCAGTGGGGACACAAGAGGACAACAATGATGCCAAAGGGACAGAAAACCAGAAGAGGAGGTCCATAAAGAGCTGCACAACAAAAAGCTGCTGCAGTCTCAGCACTACGCTACCTGGCGTCCCTTGAAGGCCTCAAGCATCTGACCTTGCACACATGCTAAACGCTGGCTGGAGGGCTAAAGATATTTTCCAGGACAAACACCAACAGCTCTGCAGGACACATTACTGAAATGTTGTCCAGGGATGCAATACGAGCAAGGACCCTCCTGCCCTTCTGGGCAACCAAGTCCTTGAGATTTTTTTTTCTGCTGTTTAATACTCGAATTGATGTTCAGACATAAGAACAGCCAAAAGTTCCCTAGATCACGTGCCTAAAATCTATCCACAGATTAAATGCAAATAGGTTAAAGCTTCACCACAAATGGAAGGTACTTTGCAATCAATCATGTGAAGCAGCAGCAAAAGGTCAAACACGTTCCTGGTGTCATATGTAACATTAGTGCTTTCAAAACCGAAGCATCCCCCTGGCTGTCCTCTTAGCCTAGCTGAAGTTTCCCGTGAGCTAAAATGCAGAATGACATCATGAAGAGGTCACATGACCAGGCACAGGCAGGTTGTTCCTTCCACAGGAGGTGTACTGGTCTGAGCCAGAACACAACTAATTCTGTTAGGTGATTTTTCTTCAGCTCGTCTCTCCTGACTAACTGCACTGTCTGAAGCTAAGGGCAGATTTTCACAGACAGTCTCTGCTTCCAGCAGTGATAACGCTCTGTGTTGAGAGTCACTACCAAGCACCAAGGTCACTGATCAATCTTGCACACCACTTTCAGATGCAGAAAGTAAGAGGTGGCAGCTGTAGGAGGAGGACTTTGTCCATTCTGCCTTTGATCCCAATCTGTGTTCCCAAAACCAGCTCCTGAATCTGGTTCCCATCTGCCACTGAGTCCAGTCTGGAACTTCTTCAGTGCCTGCTCCCCAGCATCAGTGGTGACAGTGATGTAACTTTCCCAATCTGTAAGTCTCTCTCTCCCTTCTTCCTTTCTCTTCCCCTTTGGGAAAGGAGGGGAGTTAACAGAGAGCACCTGTCATTGGTCTAGTGGCTGGCCCAACTCTAACCCTTGACAGGACAAACATGGGGTAGAAACAAACAGACATAGAAAATGCCATTTTCATTTCCCCAAACAGCGGCACAAATGGAACAACAAGGTGGACACCGGAGCAAGTATCAAAACCTCTTCCAAAAAGGTAATTGTGGATTTAACAACATAAAAAAAACCCTGTCTGTCAAATGAAAGGGGAAGGTACGTTTCAATCACTCTGTCAAAATGCAGGCAACATGTGGCAGTACACTGAACACGTAAAAAATAATATCCCAGAGTATCTCTCACTGCTGGAAGGTGTAGAGCTGCATCTTCCAGCCAAGAGGGAGACAGTGGTACGGACACAGACAACATCTTGAGCTCCTTGCTCAATTCACTTCCTTTTAAGTCTTAATAATGTTAAGTGAGAAAGAAAAAAAAAACAAACCAAAACCCAAAACCCAAAATCACCTTGGAGGGAGAGCTGAGGCTTGTTCACCCGCAGAGGCTGCCTGAGACAAACCCACCCTGATGGTCAATGAATGCAAGTCATTATTCTGCACTCAGACTCACAGCTCAGACTCACCACACCGGACCTGCTCTGCCTGCAGGAAGCTGAGATGAAGCAAAAGTGTCTCGAAACAAAGGGTTCCTCAACTTGTCTGGCAGTACACCTTTCTCCCAGGGAAAATGAAAATCAGTGGTTATGATAGCACTGCACTGTGACTGGCATGTGCCACAGCTGCAGGCAACCTGCAGTGAAGCCCAAGCAGAAGCAAATATTAGAGCCCAGGGAGGAAGATGTGTTAAAGCATTACATGGGCAAAAGCAGGGCTTGAATGAATTTATCTTACCTTTCCAGGGGGTGAAGGTACCCTGCAGGAAAGATCTTGCAGCAATTTGTCCCCATCATAGTCAAGTGGATGGGACCACCTCCAAAGCAGCCAGATCCCGTGGCACTACCTGGAAGGTTGTCTCCATCGTCAGAGAGGGGTGATCAATGGACACATCCTCATTTTGACAGACATCTTTTGAGAGCAAAATTGGTTAAGAGATTTCTAAGTCTGAGCTGGCAGCACTTTCAGTGCTTAGGAGTGCAGGAGACATTAGAAGAAACCCTAGAGCAGCCAATTTTGGCTTCAGCCCACCATCTCCTGGCCAAAGCACCTTACCCCAAGCTAACTCATTCGCCTTTCCTCTTCCATCAACCTGCAGTAAGATCACAATGCAGCTGGATGCATTTAGACACGTTGGTTGGAAAACACTTTGGTGAAATCACCATCTTCATTTGCATCCATACCAGCATTTATCAGAGTCAGTCATGGGTGGGTGTTTTGCTCAAACGCGCACAGTGGCAGCCCCATGAGCACAGCACTGAGCTGGGATGCAGGAGGGCATGGGGAAACCATCACTCTGAGGAAGAGTCAAGTAACACGTGTAAAGTAGAAGAGCTCTGGCACAAGATTGGGGAAACTTCTAATCACTGAAGACTGAAAAACAGCAACGCAGCATTGGGCAGATCCTTTGCAAGGTACCTCCTGCTGTTTTTTTCTGGGCAAAAATTGTGGAGAACATGAGTGAAGTGGGCTGCTTTATGCCCACCCATACCTAAATGCCAACCGCCTGCCAGCAAGAGTTGCACCAGGGCTGAGATGCTGCTGCTGCTGAAAACCATCCGCAGTCAAGCTGGGGGATCCCGCCTGCTCCCAAACCTTGCTAGGCACATGCTGCAGAAGGCTGCAGAATGGATGTGCAGAGGTGTCAGGAATAAGCCCTAGTGCTCACCAGCATTCCCGGTCCGGTCTACAGCACGTGTGGATAACCAGTGGCAGAAAGGACACTACAACAATGCACCAGGGCTGGAAAGCTGATGTTAATTTACTACAAGGAAGATGTGCATTCCTGACAGGTTACAGAGCACTGCATGACACAGAGGGTTCATCTCTTGTTCACCTGGCTGTGGAAGAAGCCCTTATGAAATGGTCAAAAAAAGAGGCCACAAACCCTGTCAGAAAATCTTTTCTGCGAATATCTGCTGAACTGGATTGGAAAAGTTATGAAAACAGAAACTCATGGTGGCTTGTCTTTAGAGAGCGCTCCGATACCCTGGCACCAGAAGAAGGATACAGGCAATACCTTGAATCGTCACCTGAATAAATGCAGGAGAGAGGTGGATGGAGGTTAATTACTCTTCTCAGAGTACAGAAGAGCAAACAGATTGTTGCCCTTGCTTGGCTTCTGCTCTTCAAAAACCTGCCATACCTGTATTTTGAGTGTCTTAAAACTTTTCTTACCTGGAAGGGTTAAAAGCTAAATCGAGATGGATCTCGGTGACATCAAAGACCACCATCCTGGCAAAGATCTTGATTTATCTTTGACCAGGACTCAGACAATTTCCAGGTCCTTTTCAACCTTCAGTAGTCCTTTTCCAGCCTGTGCCAGGAGAGATCCCTCTTTCAAATTTCAGCTTCCTGGAATGTGCACTGGAGATATTAAGGTTAGACCCCCCCATGCAAACACCAGGCTCCTGCCTGTCCTGCAGACACCCGCAAATGAAACAACTCAATGTCCAATTACAAGT
Organism: Chloroceryle amazona; assembly: GCA_027560015.1. Lineage (NCBI taxonomy): Eukaryota > Metazoa > Chordata > Aves > Coraciiformes > Cerylidae > Chloroceryle > Chloroceryle amazona. The sequence goes on along the minus strand of JANHFX010015418.1, from coordinate 9,808 downwards.
CAACGGAAGATGGTCTTACTGGCACAACATGGCAAGAGCCATTAGTTCTGTTTGCTTTGATCCAGGCAGCACAACAGCAGATTTCAGCTCCTTTAGAATCACAGAAATGTTATGGTTGGAAGAGACCTTCAAGATACCAAATCCAACTGTTAACCCAGCATTGCCAGGTCACCACTAAACCATGTCCCTCAGGACCACATCTCCACAGCTACGAAACCCCTCCAAGGATGGGGACTCCACCACCACCCTGGGCAGCCTGGGACAGGCCTTGACAACACTCACGGTGGAAAACATTTTTTCTCATGTCCAATCTACACCTCCCCTGGCAGAACTGGAGGCCATTCCCTCTTGTCCTTTCACTCATTCCCCATCTGGCTCCTGCCTCCTTTCAGAGAGATGTCAAGAGCGAGATGGTCTCCCCTGAGCATCATTTTCTCCAGGCAGAACAACTCCAGGTCCCTCAGCCATTCCTCACCAGACTTGTGCTCTAGACCCTTCCCCAGCTTTGTTGCCCTTCTCGGGCCATGCTCCAGCCCCTCAATCTCCTTCTTGGAGTGAGAGGACCAAAACTGAACCCAGGATTTGAGGGCAGCTGGTGGCCTTCTTGTCCACCTGGGCACATGCTGGTTCATGTTCATCCTCCTGTTGACCAACTGCCCCAGTTCCTCTTTCACTGTGTATTTTCCAGCTGCTCTTCCCCCAGTCTGGAGCATAGCAGGGGGTTGTTGTGACCCAACTGACTCACGTCTTGCTCCACACCAGCACAGGTTTGCTGTGCTTAACTCTCTGATGGCCATCAATGGTCCATGTGCATCCAAGCAGCACAAGCTTTGCTACCCAAGCTAAGACGTGCACAATAAACCCACACACCAGTGCCCCAGGGCAAAGGCATAATGTACACACAGTGGTTCAGCCTCTAATTGGGAACAGGATTGCCCCTGGAAGTTGCCCAAGAATCTCACTCCAGAAATACAAAGTTCAAAATGCATGCATGGTGTTCAAAGTTTTCAGGAGACCACCCCCACTCCTTGGCTACACTCCTCCAAAAAGGTGAAGAATCTGTGTGGATGGACCACACCTGAGTGGCTGGGGGGGAACACAGCTGAAGTGCTTAACCATGAGGAATTTAGGATCCCCAGTTGTTAGCACAATGCTAAACAGAGAATGGTTGCACTCCACACGTTGATCCCCACAGTCTTAGAGCCATCACCAAGCCATCACCCATCTTAAAAAGCTGGTGCTGCCAAGCAGATAGAGGGAAGGAGAACAAGGCAGCCACAAGCTCCACAGTCTGGAGTCAACACATATATCTGCACAGTAATTTTGTCCCATGTAACAGAACAGTAGGGGTTGGAATGGGCCTCTGGGACCATCTTGTCCAAATCTCCTCCCTCGGGCCCCTTCTCCAGACCAGGCAGCACCCAGAGCAACGCCACACTGCCGAGCTCCATGTCCCCGCTGGCCCAGGCTTGCTCATGACAGCATGCTCGACCAAAGCACAGCTCTGCTGTGAAGAAAATGACACCATGTTCAGCGAGGTTCATGCAGCAGTAAGTCAGACACTACAATGCAGGATTCAGCAGATTCCATTTAATGTCATGTGCATATATCCATACATTTACTCATGTCAATGGTTTCGATGTGCGTGATGCCAGGTCTTGAAAAATCTACACGTTCATTTATGTCTGGGAGCGGGAATTCTCTCAAGCAATCACCCCACGGGGAGTTCACTTTGTTTGAAAGGTCGACTTTCTACCAGAGGGCTGCCAAGGTAACGCTGTGAACCGCAGGCAGAGCTGGTCCCTAGAGCACGCGGGCAGCTCTGCAAGCTGCTGCAAAAGGGCTTGCCAAGAAGCACAGGGCATGAAGAAATCCTCTCCCTCCTTCTGGGAGAGAAAGAGGCCTGGTAAGAAACGGGTATCACAAGCACCAGTGAGGCCAAGTGGCAGAAATAACACCCGATCCAGCCTTCGGGGAATTTTTTGGCCAAGGCTGAGGAAAGGGGCAGAGGACTTGAGATAAACCAGCTCGGTAAAAATGAAGCAAGAAATAACACTTTCACCACTACATCATCAGAGGAATTTTACTTTTTGTCATTGCTGTAAAGTGACAGGAGGGATAGATCCTGGGGTCATAGATGTTTACCCTGCACCATGCTCCGTCCCAGCAGTTTTGGGGTAGATTTTTCAAGCCCTGGTGATGGCTCCCAGAAAAGCTTCTCCCACCCGCTCCCAGCTCCTGCACGATCAGAATCTATTGCATAGCATTTATTTCAGATAAGGCACTGTTTTGCCCAACAGGAACAGCAATTCGAAATCAATGCAGTTTCCATACAGTCCAGATTTGATGGCCTACAGTGCAATAAACACATCAAATTAAAGGCAAGGTTTGGAAGAATAAACCCAGCTTTAAATTTAAACTTAATATTAAAAAGATAAAGGAAAGTACATTTTTCAAAAGCCTTTTTATTTTCCTTCACCATTGTTGTTTTTACAATACAAATATCACCTTGTGAATACACAAAAACCCTACAGAAGATAACTCTGCTTCACGTAAAATACAGAATGGATATATATATATTTATATATATATATTCTCTCTTTTTTATTCATAAAAAAAAAAACCCAAAACAAACCATTTTGTTCTGCACATTGGCAAGTTTAGGATAGAATAGTTCCCCAAACATACAGTATGTATGGTAGGAGCAAAACTTATAATTACATGCAGTTTCTGCACAAATATTTTAAAGAAATAGATTATCTTTGTTGTTTTTCAACAACACTTCAATACGGGATGGAGAAACCAGTCATCGTTCACTCAGTGATCATTTGTAAAATTCTTAAAAAACAGGAATTCATGGCTGTTTCTCTTTTTAAAATACAGCTACCAAGTAGACAATAAAGTGATAACTTTTAGTTTGACCTGCCCACAATGTGTGAGCAAGATCGGACCCTTTTTATTTGGTATTTCCTCCCCCCCCAACACGTGGCAATTTCAACATTATAAGCAAATTTTCCAGTTTAATTTAGCTATAAATGCAAAAATTAGTAATTATACAGTATATATAATTCTGCTTTCATGGAATACTTTAAATAAAAACATTTAAGACTGCCTACTGACCATACAATCAAGACAAGAAAGGCACTAGAAACATAGACAAATCTCTCTCTCCCAAGAAGCATTTTCTTTAAATTTTAACTCTCTATTCTCCGACATGTAAAAATCTTTTTAAATTTAATTTTCATACACATTTTGAAAAATAAAGTTAGGAAATACTTAGAAAAATCACTTTACAACTTTTTTTTTTTTTACTTTTTTTTTTTTTTGCACTTTTTGACACAGTCACTGCAGAGTCTACAAAATCAAGATTACCAAACCTTCCTGTGTCTATCATCTTATTCATAGCGCGGTGCAACAGGTAGAAAGATTTCTTGATTTTACCCAAGGCAGGTATTTAGAAACCTTCATATAGTCATTTGCTAGAAAATGGCTTACAGCCCAATCTTTGGGGCAAGAGATATGAAAAGTATGTTTTCCCAAGAAAATAATATGCTTTATTCCCAGACGTGACTGGAAAGACCAGAACTTATGATATAAAAGCTCTCATTTATGCTGTCGCATCATATACAAAGGAACATGGTGATGGGTAAATGTAAATCCCAAATCTATTAACAAGAAATGTATAACAGTGCATGATAAGTTAAATTTTCTTTATTGTTGTCCAACGCAGATCCTTTGGAGAGAAAAAAAGATCACAGTGCTTACCAGGTAACTGAACAGGTTAAGTCGAGGGAACTGTTAAAAGAAAGGGTTAGGGAACGGTTGATTTTTTTTTTTATGGCATCTTCTCGTATGGAGTTCTTAGCACTTGGGACAGGTCCTTTCCCCCCGTTCTGCCCATCGACACGCTGTTACGTGTCATTCACCAGGCGGCTGTATTTCACCTGCCTGACCCGGTGTAGCACCGGCCTGGGAAAGGGCCAGTGGTAGGAGCGAGGTACAATTCCTTGGACATTCTTTTCGAAGTACTGGAAGGGCTTGTACCACCAGACCCTTGCAAGGAGGTTAGTTTGGGAAGCTTCTTTTAGCACCTGCACAAAGATAATCAGAAAAAGGAGAATTACAAAAGAGCATGTTACCTGCTTGCACAGATTCATTGCATGTCTCTTGCTGCAGCGGTGTCTTGCCTACAGCTGCTTCAAAAAAATACCTCTTGGAATCTACAAACACCTCCCAAGCAGATCTGCATGGCCAAAGGCTGAAAGGAGCCAAAGCTACTTTTCCACAGCCTCTCTGTGCACGGCAAATGCTGCTCCCAAGTGAGGATCACCCTCATTCCTAATGCCTCTGATGGTCAGTGGTCCCATAGGAAAAGAATGAATGGCCCAGAAGACCCATCTCTCCTCTCTACAAAATATTGGTAATTACAAAGAATTTTTTCACCAAAAGGGTTGTCAAGCTCCCCAGGGCAGCGGTTGAATCACCATCCCTGGCTGTGTTTAAAAGTCGTGCAGATGCAGTACTTAGGGACATAGGTTAGCAGGGGACATACAGAGTAGGGGTAATGTTTGGACTCAATGATCTTGAAGGTCTTTTCTAACCTAGATGATTCTATGATTCTAAGAAAAAAACACAACCCAAAGCACAAGCTGTTTCAGTAAGTATCCCTGAAATTACCTGAAGCTCAGCCATCACTCTGGAGTCTGGCCGTGTGCCTACAGAGCAGCAAGCAAGGCACAGCTCAACCCATCTGGAGCAGCTACCAAACCCTGCCCTGCCCTCCATGTGCTCCCAAACCATCTCCACCCACCCTTTTGCTTCTCCAGCCATGAGCAAGCCACAGCTGAGGCACCAGGAAAGGACAGGCACTGAGGGAGTTATCGAGCCAGCCTGCTGCATGTTCTCAACACCAGAGCAGGGAAGCGCTGTATCAGCCGCCGGAAAGCGCAAGCACGGGGCTTGCATGAGAAACTTCCTTTCTGTGTCATAAGCTCTCATGTAAAATAAATCCACTTTAGCCCTAGTAGAGTGTTGCTTTTAATTTGAAGGTCAGGCATAAGCCATGGAGCAGCACCAGGGAGGAGAGACAGCACACAAATTTGTGCTCAGGTAAGAATCCAGGGACCAGCACTTCTCAATGCAATGGCAGCTTAGGGAAGCACTGTGGAGCCATGTTCTGAGTCACATCATGCAGCAAACCTTTCCACACAGTGAGGCAAAGGGCTTTTCTAAAGCACGTCCTTGTCAGCACTCAAGGGAATCGTGCCTTCGGTAGCTTCCAGCTTGGAAGCACAGCCACTCAGCACCATTGTTTTGACAGAGCCCAGGAGCAAATTCAAAGCATGGAAGTCACTCTGGTGCTGTATAAGAAGAGTTATGAAGTCTGCTGTCAAACACAGCACTTTCCAAACTGACTGAACATCAGAGTGCATTCCTTGCAATTGGGCATTTGGTGGTAAAAACATATCACAGGGCTTGACTGTGGTGTTATTACTTCAAGGCAGCATCCAAACCACTCGAATAATGTGTTATGATAGCTAGAAGACCTTGATGGGATCTAAAAATCTGTACCATCACAATATTAACTAACTTCCTATCATCATCCTAGGTCTTTCTTAACACAAATAAAGTATCTTTCTCCACCTTGCACAGAAAAATATTTGGACATCAATCGGCTGTAACAGAGAGTTAGTTTGTCTTAACTCATTCGGTCTTTCCCACGGATAACAGACTTGTGCATCTTCTCTCACACCCCTCAGCATTGTAAGCTCATCTCTTACTGATCTAATTCACTTGCAGGAAAGTCAGAATGATGACAATGACACGAGACCTCATTTAGACTTCTTCATTCGACCTTTGAATCATCTACCACTGCTCTCTGGTTGACTATTACAAGCCACTCTCTTCTCTCTCCCAGCAAGTGCTCTGTCGTCTCCTAAGCAGCTCCTCGTTCTCAGCATTTCACTCATCACTCTCTTTTTCCTGTCTTTCCAGATGCAGGCCTTTGGACAGGAGCAGCCTGTTATCTGCTGCACTCTCCTCCAACAGGAAAACATTTCCCTTGGTCAGCAGAACTTACTGCCACTTTGAGAAACTGGTCCATTTTTAGTAAGGCCTCACACTATTCTTCAAGAGACCCATCATCTCTCTAAAGGGCACAAGCCACAGAATACAAGGAAAATCCAGTTGGCTTCAACAAGAAAAAAGAAAACAAAAAACCCACCACATCTAAATGGTTTGCTCTTCTATCACAACACTGTCCAACTGGCCCAAATTCAGAAAGACTTAAACTGAGGGTACACAGCAGAAGTACAAAGGCCTGCCTGCAGTAAGACCTCCAGATATTTTTGTAGTCAAAGTCACAAGATTAATCCAACTGACAATGCCTCTTTCTTTCCTGCAAACCCAGTGTGAGGGAGGAACAGAGGGATGCTCCACAAGATGCGGGTGAGTCCACTCCTAATCCTGCAGAAAGGCTCAAGGCAAAATATGGAGATTTGCCCGCTACCACGCTGCGGCAAGTGCAGCCACACGGATCCAAATACTGGGAGAAACTCACTTGCTGGTTGGCCATTGTGTGGTACCACCAGAAAAGTCTTGTAGTGATGTAGTAAGCCACCACCACGTCCACAGTGTAGTGGTCATGAGCGAGGAGAATGCAGAACATCCCAACCATGCTGAGCGCCCAGCAAAGCCAGTGATACCACCAGAGTCGCCGGGGTGAATCTGGAAGAAAGCACAAGCAGCAATTACTTCAAAGCATAATGTTTCCAGCACATGACATCCTTGCTGTAATTAGCAGAGGACGTGGACTGCAGTCCTAGGTGGGGCGTGCAATGCCTGCATTAAGAGCACAAATGTGCAGGTAACAGAAGAAGAGTCATTCTCTTAAAGTGTAAGTTAAAATTGTACTCGGGGGTAATTAGACTGTTGGAAAAAATAGAAAGTTTATGAAACCTTTGAGAAACAGGAGTGATAGTGATATAATAAAACCCGGTCAGTAAATTTAACTGATTTGTACTTCAGTTCTGATTCTACACAGAAGGCAATCCATTCCTCGGGCCTTTCCTAAAAAGATAAATGCATACAAGAAAGCCCGATTCTTAGAAGTCAGCACCCTTGCATTTAGCACAGCTCCCAGTCTCCAGACTGGGAGACACAGGGCTGAACTACCAGTTGTCAGGCAGGGGGCAGCGAAGGTTTCAGTTAAAAGTCTAAATAATTTTATTTTTTTTTTAATAAAATGCTTAATTCAGACATCTTCACTTTTTAAGAGAAGGCTCCGGGAAGAACATATTGCAGCCCTCCAGTATCTGAAGGGGGGGCTACAAGAAAGCCTGGGAGGGACTTTTACAAAGGCTTGTAGTGATAAGATGAGGGCAGGGAAGCTGTGGATGCTCCATCAGTGGATGTGTTCAAGACCAGGCTGGATGAGGCTCTGACCAACCTGGTCTAGTGGGAGGTGTCCCTGTTCATGGCAGGGAGGTTGGAACTAGAT
>JANHFX010015417.1:28222-54946 GCA_027560015.1 Chloroceryle amazona | reverse complement strand
ACGCCCAGGAAAGGAGCATTCTTTACAGAAAAATCACGCTGATGATGTAAAAGCAATTTTTTATTAAATATATACCTATAATACTATAATAATAGAAAAGTGGACCTTACATTACATGTTTTGAAACGAGAGAAAAAAAGAGAAATCATGGCATAACGTGTGTTAGTAAAGCAGTGTACCATGCTACCAAGCAAGACATGCTGCAAGTACACAAGAAGTATACCCATGACAAAAGGGTATCCATCAGAATATAACTTACGGGCAGGTTTCTTGCCGAGTCCAAATAGAGTATAAGCAATGCAGAAGAAAGCCCATCGTTAGCTTGGTCTTTATCAGCTCTAATGCTTGTTAGCACCTAAACCAAAAACATACAGTAAGCATTCTGGAAAATCAAATACTACTATTATTTCTGTCCCATTCCTGAAAAATATTTTAAAAACTTCTCCCAAAACACACACATTCACAAATGATAACACACTATGATGCATAAGGAGTAAGTTTTCAAGACTCATACAGATATTTCAAACCCACTTTTACGGAAATTTCCACCCCATTTCCTGATTCTTTAGTCTAGACAGATTATAATATCCTATCAAGCTTCATCTCGCAGGCTAATGAAATGTTAGCTGATATTCTCAAAGTGTAACATTAAGAGAAAAAGAAGAGGACAAGAAAAGCATTTTAAAATCCCATGCCACAAGAGTGCTTGACCGTTATGACTGGTTAGAGATTTCTGAAGACAAACCATTTGGAATACAGTTACAGGTTTATCTAAATTCATAACATCTAGAGAATTAAATTACTTCTATACCCAACAAAAAAATAAATAAACACACCCACAATAAAAAACACCCCACAACAATTAAGATCAGGTTGAAAGTAATTTGTGGAATTAATACCTTGTCTAGATTTTCAGCAGTTGGCATCAATGTGAGCCATTCCAGTTTTAAATGCAATTTTCCTTTGGACACTTCATCCAAAGTAAACCACTAAAAGTTAAGCAAAGTAATGTGAAATAATCTGACACCAAACAAATACACAATTGCAACTGGCTCTTCTGGACATTTAGGAAGTGCTTAGCTCTGCTAGAAATCTCGTAGAACTGAAGTCCACATAACCTGAGATCTGACCAATTGTTTAAAATTACCTCTTTCACACTGAATATTACAAGACAGAATAACCAAACCAGCTGCACAAATCTTTGTATTATAATGGAAAGACATCTTCAAAATATCTAGAGAATTCTTTAAGTTCCACAACAAACCCTGTATAACATTACTCTGAAACCTCTCTCACATATAGGACAAAAATGAGTCTGCTAAATCTAGTAATAGTTAGACTGGGTATTTAGCTATTCTCCTGCATGAAAAAGCTCTCACCAAATATAGAAGTTACTGGTTTTTGCATTTTTTTACCGGTATACTTAAAAGCCCAAGACAGAAGAAGAACGGCATCATTCTGCAGATTTCACCAGTTCAGATATCCCTGAAACCTCTGTCCTGCTCATCAGGGAATCTATTTCCATAACATCAAGGTTATTCAGACACAAACAGGAACTATCCCCAGGAGAAAATAACAACACAAGAACAACTACATATACAACATAAATGCTTCTTAAACCAAAACTTGCAGAACACTTACCTCATCTAGAAGACGCTCCTTTTCAACTTCAATTAAATCTATCATCAAACTAGGAAAAAAAACCAAACCAACAACTCTCACTATTTTAGCCAAGAAGCAAAAAATCCAATACAGAACTCAAACCCCACCCTGTGTTTGCTGAATATCCAGTCTTCCACTGAGATCAAAAGAGCAGAATACTATCCTTTTAGCCCCTAAGAGAGGAAGAAGTAGGGAATGAAATGGCTGAACAAAGATGAACGCAGGATAAGAGAAAATATGCCTACACTAGAGCCCATTTTGTAGCTATGAGGGCAACTGGCACAATATGGATCACATACATATGACCAAACTATCAAACCAGTGACCACAGCCAAACTACCCACTGGAAATAGCCCCTGGACATATGCTATGACCAAATTCATGCTTTGGCATTGTCTAGGAGAGTGCCAGCTCACACAAGCTAAAACGCACCAAGAAATCTGCTAAAAATTAAACAGGGCAGACAACTGCATGCCAGTGCATGAACATTTGTTGTGGCTTTTTATTTTATTAGTACTAATGTACACATTATGACACTTCCCCCCACCCTCACTTCAGTGTAAGATTAGGGAAGTGCAAAGAAAAGAAGCCTTCGTACTACCTACTTCTTTATTTTAATGAGAAGAGAAGTAGGTACTGTTGCTCCTGTTAAGAGAGAAGGAGCTGGAAAGATAAGGGAGTTCTACTCTGTATGGAAAGCAACAATGGGAAGCTCCAAAACTCTGCAAGAAATAAAGGTGACAAATTACTGGAGAAAGAAGCTGACTAAAACCCTGAAATGTTTATGGGTAAAAACTAAAGGTAGGCCTATGGAATCTAAGAGTGAGCAATGATTGCGAAAGCATTACAGCAATTTTTTTTTCTTTAATCAAATAGTTAAGATCAGCTCTTAAGAGATAAACAAACTGTGAGACAGCCATAGATGTCCATCTATGAAGAAGATACACAATTATAAAGCTGTATTAACTTTGCCTGAAGAAACAATTAACAGTGCCAGCTTGCAAACGTTAAAGCAGATATTGTACAATTCCTTAAAAACACCTTTTTTTTCTAGGTACTCACGATACTTACCTTAGGTTTTGTGTTAGTGTTTTTTTTTTTAATGTAAACATATAGATGTGAACACACACAAGCACATTTTAAAATATATATTTATGTACATTAAGTAATTAGGGAACTACTTGCATAATTTTGAAAATTATTTTAATTATACACTAAAAAATACAGTAACATAGCAGAACTACAAGTTCAATAAACACAAAAAAAAAAAAAGAAGAAAAAAACAACCAACCAACCCAACTACATAAAAATATTTAATCTCTTTTCAATACCTAGAAACATTCTCCATAACATTTACCTTCCCAGGAAGTCATCTTTGTCTGGATCTTCATCAAAGAGCTCAATCTCTAGCTCCTGTCCTGGATGCTCATATACTAAGGCCTGGAAGCACAGTAAGATGGCACTGTCAAAAAGGTTACTAGCTGGCACAGTAACAAATCCTTTAATACACATGCGCTTTACTCAGCAGAGCAAGAAAAGAACTTTTCAAATGCAATTTGCTAATGTTGCCTTTTAAGAGATGAGGCTGCTCATCAAAATTACTGATGGTTAATCTAGACAACAATAAGTATATACATAGAGAATTTCAGCTTTGTTATAGAACTTTGGGCTCCTCAAGGAAATCCCCAGGGTATCATCTTTTACAAAACAAACTTTAGAAAACAACTTTACAGAATGTACAACAAGGTATTCTTATAGGTTATACCTCATAAACTTCATTCCATTTTGGATTGAGATTTTCTTTGATGACCTTGCTCTGGAAAATCTGGTTGCCCACACGGATGATTCCATAAGGATCTGATTTTCCTTTGACAATCCCTTTTAGGTAAGTATCTTTCCCCTCAAGGTCCTGAGCTTCGATAAAGTGTATCCTTAGAACACCCTGAAAGAGGAAAAGATGAGTTTATATAGTAATCTGAAAGCTTCCACATCATTATAATTTATTCAATATCTGTTTCCTAATTTCTACTGAGATTTCCTTAACATGAAGCTTAGTCTGGACACACTGGAAATGGAGGGATATCAATGATGATCCACAGCCACAGCAGACCTAGTACTCAAAAGAGATTCCTGAAAAGAAAAACTGTCATCAACAATGAGAAACATCCCACTTAGATCAGGAAATGCCATGCTACTGGAAGTGAGCAGCAATAAATAGGAACAACATTCAAGGGAAGAGCACTAACAATAATTCACAATGATAATCTAAAATAAACTACTTAATGTTTTAGTCTATACAGTTGAACTATATATTATCAAGAATATATTTAAGATGCTGGCAGAACAAAAATAATCCTTCTTGGCATTACTATGAAACATTTAATTTATAAATAATTTCTATGGAGTTAATTATTTTAAGTGACTGGATTCACAACAACTTAAACTACTGCAGTCAATTTATTTAAACATTCAGACAGATGTACATATCTTTAAGAGTTACTACAACAGAAAAACACTAAATGCCAAAATACTAACCAAAACACACTTACCTTTGGTATAGGAAAACGCAACTGAGCAATCTGCACGTCACTCACAAGAGGGACTGTAATTCTGTTTGGAAGGACCAGGTAGTTGGATATTATATCCAGTATTATTGTATCTGATAAGCCACTGTTGGAGAAAATAATCCCTCAGTTACTTCATGAGAATTAAACACTTTGTATCACACTAGTATGTGACTTTTGCTGCTTAACACCCTAAATGGAGAAAATATTTGCCTTTTGGGGGGGTAGAAGACCCATCTGGCTTTTAAATGCTTTTTTAAAAATAAAAGATTCTTGCCAAAATTGCCACCAGGTGGAAGCAGCTGACACTGAAGAGCAAAAACCACAGAGACAAATATAAATTTCTTATGTCTGTGCCACCGACAAGTTCCCCCTTCACCCCAGCCTTTTAAAGCCACCCAGTGGAAAGGGCTATTGTTTGCTTGCCTGCATTGCATATAACCAAGCAGATGTTAACTGTTAATCTACTTTGGGATTTCAATAATGACTTAACTATCCCCTGAAAATTTGGCTAACCATTTCTCTATTCTTATGAAACAAGCTGTCCTCTTGAGCTGGAAGAACTATCATTTAAAACAGAAACACAAAGGAAACATTCTCATGGCTGAGTAAAACACAGCCTAGGGAAGAAAACCAGGATTTGTTCTGACAAAAAGGAAGTACAATCACAATGGCAATGAATTATTTAAAAAACCTAACCACACAGCCCTCCACAAACATGGAAAAGAAAATAGTTCCTAAGCTGCAAGTTTGCCCGGTTAGGGTGTGAACTGCCAAAAAAAAAAACCCAACCACACCTCACTACATTGTCAGACCAACACTGGTGGTTACACAAATTGCATATACTGGCAAAAAAGCAGAACTGGAGTAGTACAATTCACAGTGGAAGACAAGTATCCACGAAGATTTTGGGGGTACAAAGTTTCAGAGAGAAAAATACAAAAATACTTGAGATTTTCTGAACTGCTGGTACACTGCCAGTAAAGCTGGAGGAGCTGCTTCAGGGTTGATCGACTTCTCCTCCTAAATATATTTTATGATTCCCTTTTTACAGTCTTTATGAAGTTAAGATGCAGATAATGTTTGATTACTTATAACATTTTTCAGATGAAGCACTGGTGTGTAATCACCCCGTGAGGTTTTTCTGACTGAATCTGCAGTTGGGAATAGCTCTGACTCAGCAGCTACCATATATCTGAAAACACAAAAGCTGTAGTGAAACTTAGTATATATTACATTTTAATTTGGGAAGAAAATGTCACGGTGAGCAATAAACATACTGTGGTAGAGATGGGTTACAGAATTAACCCATTAAATATGATCTGGCCCATTTCAAATGCACACTGATCTTTCAAGCCAGAGATCTGCAGCCTGTACAGCCTGCACCCCTTGGCCACCCACTTCCACTGCAAATCTAGATGAACCATGAACTTGACAGAACACGGCTGACTGTTTAGGAAACAGAAGACTGCATCAAAAACAGCAAGCTGTTCAGGAAGGTTGCATAGGAACAGAAGAAACTCAAGGCTGCATCAAGATCAATGGACAGGTCTGTGCAGAACTCTTGTTTATTCTCTTAAAGAAGCAACACTGGACAATGTGAAGATACTGCTCAGAGGAAAGGTGTCCTCTGCACTTCTGTGAGTTAATTCACATCTATCCTTAAAAGGAGTCTTCACTCTTCTTCCTTTCTTGCAGAGCTTATCCAATCATATTTACAAATATTTTCATTCTGCACGAACACTGAACCCTTCAAATACCTAGTTTCAGTTTTAAGACAACTACTACAAGATTATCACGTTATTTGACAATAAGTAGCTTCCTTTAGTTATCACTGTAACACAGTGATGCTTTTCAAACTTTTCCAGTTCCATTTTGCTAAACATTAAGGCTTCAACTTATGTATGTTAAACTTGCTCTAAAATGAGCCAAGAAAATAGAACCCATTCTTTTCTTAGAGTTGACTTACAGATTTAAGACAAACACCTCAAGCAGTCTTAACATTAAAAGGAAGAAAAAACAAAACCAAAAAAGCTGAGGTGATGGTACCTACACCAGCAACAATCAGACTTTTCGGACTGGTGACAGAACTCCAGTAGAGAGATCAGACAAGCTTATTTTGTTCTTGCTTTTGTAAGTATCCCTACCTAGCAAGAAGAGAAAGGTCTGTCTTTATGTTCAATATATTGCATGCCTTAAGAACAGATGATTAATGGAGAAAACTAACTGACCTAGGTCCGAAAAAGCAAATGAGCAGTACAAAAGAGGCAATGGTACCAAAGCTGCCTTGAAAGGAAGGTTATGGTCTTCTACTCTAGTATTTAGGTCTTCTACTCTAGTATTTAGTTAAGATCACATACATCATGAAATAAGCCATAGGCATAAATAAACCTATCCTAAGCTAGCAAAAGTTTCAGAAATTGACTAAATTTCAAATGGTGCTACAGCAAATCTCCGTAAGAGGCAGAAACAGCCTGAAGCACACCACCACCCAGTCACTGGGAGAATTCACAATCCCTTATGCTAAGACCAAATTCCAGTTCTTAGATTCTAAAGGTCAGTCTCACCATTTTATCCCAGCATAAATCCTTGAATTTCACTAAAATATCTGAGAGATTAATATGAAAAAATGAACCAGTCCAAACTGGACTCATAGGAGGTAGCAGGTGTACCATCTTTAAAAACAGGGAGCTGAAAAAGAGTATCAAAAATCATAACTAAGAAGTAAATTAAATTCTAAAGCAACATAACACTTTCAAGCTGTTTAAAACCTATCTATCCACATATCAGCCAACGGGGATGCTCCCAGATAGAAAGAAATTAAATTCTAAAGCAACATAACACTTTCAAGCTGTTTAAAACCTATCTATCCACATATCAGCCAACGGGGATGCTCCCAGATAGAAAGTCTTCATCATTATTTTATTACTAAGAAGTCTGATCTATGGGAAAGAGAGATGAATCACTGATTAAACAACAGACGACAAATCAGTTTAAACCCTTATGTTGATGTATCATTGATAAACAGCTTCTTAAGGTCATAAAACTCTAGGTCATTGATTCTAAGGATTTCTTTATTTTTTTAAATTATTTTTTCAGTTCACAAAAATGAAAGTGTAAATGCTTCATACAGTTTATTATAGTGCCTTCAAAAAGACACTTTCATTGCAGAAAAATAATTGGCAGTTACCTACTCTTTTGTATTGCTTTCTATCTAGCTCTACTTAATTTTTAGTGACAAAATAAGCAGCTATGTATTTTTCCTGTGTCGTCTTTATTCCTATTGCAGAGACAGTACATCTGTGACTGCATACAATATTTTTACTATGTGTGAAGCAACCATAACATAATTCATCTTCTCATCATCCACATGCCCTCCTGACAACACTTGAGTATTCTCACAGCCTGGCTTCTAAACACATAGAGATTTTAATACAGATTATGGAGGAGTGAAATTAATGAGGGAATATGAATAACTTTTGTGTACTTCTCCTTGTGAAGTCATGCAAAGAGCACTGGAAGCTGTTAACAGCTGACAGAGAACTTTCCAGCAGCAGACGCAGAAACTCATTTAGTAAAAGACATTTGCAAATGAAGTGCAAATAAGTAGTTTAGTATGCAGCCAGCAGCCATGGGATAAAAAAGGTATGTGTGGCTGCAGCCATCTCTCGTTCATCACTGTTTATAACAACTACAATATGTCGTACTAAAATATACAATCTATCTACACAGATAAGAAAAAAAAATACAGCACTGAAGAAATCTCATGGCAAGGCAGAGCATGAGTCACTTCAGTTACAGTTACTATAGAAACTATACCAAATCTAGATGGCACCATTTTATGTGTATGTGGCCAAGTGTGGTTACTCTGGAAACCATAAACTTGAGAAACTTAACAATACATTGTTTACATCGGAGGTTTTTTGATTGTAGTCAGGCAAATACGTAGGCATTATATGAATCTCAGGAGCATAGGAAGCTTAAGTACTAAACATAAATTTCTCAGTGTTATGCCATAAGAGCAAATTATTACTCAGGAGCCACATTTTGGAAGCCATTTTCTCACTCATCAAGAAAACCTTTCCTCAGAGGCAGTCTTAAGCAGGCTTGGAACATAAGCAGTTCTTGCAGCCATTAACCTACTTAATTCAAGTTCTAATTTCAGGCTGTTCAACAGGGATTCCATGCAAAGGCGTCACCTGTCTAAGTAGAGCAAAAACCTTTTCAATCATCCAACTGGGCACCAAAATAATTAATACTTACATTCAAAGTCTTGTTTTTAAACAATAAAAAATAATTTTGGAGTCGGCCAACACTTGAGAGTACAGCATCCCATAAAAGAACTAGTCCCAAAATCCAAGCGTGCATCAGATCTGCCATTATCCCCATAGCCATTGTCTCAGTATTATAAAGCCCCTGGCTAACAACTGCAACTTGACAATTATGAATATAACAATAATTATCCTTGATAAGCATTTAACCTTATCAGGATTGCAAAGATTCAAAGCAGCTTGGTTTCTGCATCTACTTCTGCATTTTTCTTTGGGGTTTTATCATGTACCATTTAAAAAAGTTCTGAATAAGCCAAGTAGTTTTTCTAGCTATATAAGATCAATATTTTTGCTACTCCCCTTGGTCTACACATGATAAACTGTAAGCTTTATAACTAAGTACTTGAAGACATTAGAAAGTTTTATTTCATTTGATTGCTGTCTTAAGGTATTTCTAACTACTTTTACAGAAGTAACTAAAGATGTACTGGCATACAAAGCCATGAGCCAAGATGCTGTTAACCCACTGGTGTGGAAAAATAAGGCTTTTTTGTCTTTCTGCTGTCCTATGATATGGCAGGTAGGAAATCCATAAGATTCTGGAAATCTGGAAAGGCTGTGAACACTAAAACAAAAATCGGAGTAAAAATTACCTTTTCAAAATGTTTTTAACAAGATGTACTAGACATACTTTTGATGTATTCTCACCTTTAGTGAAATCACCACCTTCTGTATATTGAGCAGTTTCATATAATTCTAAATTAAGAGAACTCCTCAGAGTCATGTAATCTAAAATTATTTAGCTGATGGCCTTCAGCCATCGATAAACCACTTTTCGGGGGTTTATTGGGGTGCAGAAGTAACAAACACTGCTGTACATATACTCACTTCAGTCCCGGAACATCCAGAAGATTGGTCAGTCCAGTCCAGTTAATTTCCAAAAGCTGTGAATTACAGAAAAAAAAATTATAGGGAGGGAGTGATATAAATTAGAAAAAAAATTAAAAAAAAATAAATAAAAAGCAACTTAGAATTCACAACACTGAAGGAATGAACCTGATTATTGCAGATTCTAATCACTGGAGGGTTAATAACCAGTTTCCAGAATTTTCTTACATAGAAAACCAAAACCTCTTCCACTCCAAATAATTTTTAGCCATGGTTTTTAAAGCGGAGTTATAAAAACAATGCACCATCCTCTTATCCACCTTTCCACAGATCCATGTAAATAGGAAAGTGCACACCCCAGTAAACATGTGTCATAGTATCTATTAGATACAACCAGTAACAAATAATGAAATGCGGTCCTATTTTCTGAATATTTTCATACTGACCATAGACCTGTTATAGATGAAGTCAGCAGCATGAATTTATAAATTTGAATAAGCTGATGAAGAATCCCATTTGAGACCAAGAAAACATACTATGAAGTTCCTTACACTGTTTCAGGGGGCTGCTGGCATTAACAACTAATTTCTAATGTTCTTTTCAATCCTATAATTTTCCAACTCGAGATAACAAAGCAGAAACAAGTTTCCTTATCACCCTCCTCACTGAAAACTTTCTATTAACTGCATAGAAGTTAACTGAATATAAGAAACAACCAAATTCAAACCCACCCAGCTATCACCATGTTTCCAGATCTGACTAATCCCATCTAAGAATAACTGCATCAAAAAAGTTAAAATGCTTCAGAGGTTCCTCATTTAAGAAACTAACTGTGGTGGTTCAGATAAATGCTGAAACAAAACAACCAGTATTTCCCAGAACGGATGTTGCACCTTTCTACAAATAGGCAAAAATAATCATCCTACATTCATTTCCTGTTAAAAAAGCCCCAGCACCTATCATTCTTTTATAAAGGATCTATTAGTAATGTAATTAGTGATTTCCTTTGTGTATACTTCCAACTAAATATAACACGTAATATCTTTACTTAAGAAGCACTGTTACTTAATATATTTTGTAATGGTGGCAAAATATTTCAACAGTGTTATCTATGAATTATCTAGCCTACCTGTAACAAAGAAGCAGAAAAATAAATAAACAAATCTTTATTCAACAGAACTAGTAGTAAGATTTAATAACTGAGTATTTAATCATAAAAGGCAAGACGTATCAGGGGATGTACTACAGCAACCTACATGAGCCAGCAACATGCTCTTGCCACAAAGAAGGCTAACGCTACCCTGGGCTGCATCAAGCAAAGCATACTGAAAGTTCAGCTCGTACATGTGAGAGTTTCCTATACCTATGAAAACAATGACTTTTAGAAAATGCTTTTGAGAAACTCAGGTTATCAGGCCTATCTTCAAACAGACCAAAAGGTTAAAATGACTCATCCAGTTTGCTTAAGAGCAAGTGTTTACACAAAAATTCTGCCTTTCTTCCTTCAAATTTATCTTCCTTTAGCATGAAGTGCCTCTATCAATTATAGATCAAGCTGTCAAGCCAAGCACTTAGAAGAAGTTGTGCATGAGAGAAGAAGGCATATTAGGAATACAGTTCTGTAATTATCATTTTCAACAAGGGAATGCAGTTAACTGGTTTGGAAAAGATCCTCTTCAGGTAGGTGGGAAGCTCAGTTTGCTAAGGCACATCTATTTATGGAATGCTAGCAAGGCTAAGTGGCAGTAATACTTTCCAGAAGTTGACGAGTTCTTACCTAAAACTCACACAGTACACTGAACAGCCTTTATTTATTTTTTTTTAAGGTGTTATGATTTCTTTTCTACATGAGTATCTTTTTTTTTTAATTTCCAAATGCAAATAAAAACTCCTAGAGATAATTTGTTGTCAAATGAGTTATTTTACATTAGTATGCAAGCTTTACTTGTACAGTTCTACAATAACTATGAGTTAGAACACAGAACATTTATGTTTAAGAAAACTGAAGGTAATTTCAGTGCATTCTTTGAAAATTAATGGTGTAAATTATTAGTGTATGTTCTCAACCTCAAGCTCATCTAAACTCTGAAAAAAGTTAAGAAATAAATAACTGAGCTAGGATGAAAAGTCCAACTTATCATGAATAACTTTGGTTTTGTACTACCTCCTCAGTCCTGAACACCCACAGATCTTTAAGTATAATATACAAGTAGCTTCGTAGTATCTGATAAGACTAATCACAACTTGTGTTTTCAGACTGGTTCTCATGTTCTAATCACAAGTTTTGACATTACATTATATGACATACTAAAACAAACAAACAAATCTACGTAGGCTACCAAGGCTCTGGAAGAAGTAAGTTTACACTGTTTTAAGACAAAGGACATGGTTTATTACATCATTTAACCCCTTTTTCATTATCCATATGCAAATTAGAAGGCAAATCCACACCTTAAATTCCTAAAAAAGTGGTACCTATCCTAAGGTGTTCATACCTGCATCTCATACTCAACAGTTTCACACACTGATGTTTTTGGAATAGAGCAGTTAACACAGCAATGTCCTGTGCTATCTCCTAAACAGACATAACAGAACTAAATGAACTGAGCAACATAACATATGTTGAAATTCAGCATTGAGAAACATCTCCTACACTAGAGTGAAACATGTATCATAGTGGTTTAACTGCCACAACCCCAAACAAAACAAAGAACAACCAAAAAGCCCTTTGAAAGGTTGCAAGACAGCATACGAAACACTGCACCTGCAGTACAATCTCACTCAATGTACTCTGATTGTAACACACCTCTTCTCAAAAACAAGGCTACCAATGCGTTCTGTCATCAGCCCTTAGGCCATGAAGCATGTAAATAATTACACAAAGAAACTGAAAAAGTAGTGCATTTAGACAGAAAATGCTATTAGAAAGAACCTTCTATCCATCCACTTACACAGGAATAAATACAAAGACAGAGGTCAATTTCAGAAATGTTAAAGACAATTACTCTTTCATTGAAAGTTAGAGCTAAGAAATTAGAAACCATTCACTAAGGCTAAGCACTTTACAGGATTATTAGAAAAGCCTTCCAAATAATTGTAAGCCATAAAACATTTTGGAAGGAATACAAGCCTTCAGACTCCTGGCATAAATCAAGCTTTCACTATCTGGGCTTTGAGGCAAATTCTCCCTGCAGACAAGATCATTTGCCCAGCACATTGCTTCCTTTCCAGTTCTACCAGGAAAGGCCAGCAGTAATGAAGAACACTGTTATTTATGCACTAACACATGCCCTCTTAGTCTACAGATACTGGTGACAAATGCCTGTTTTTTTCCCCCCATAGAATCATAGTTTTAGGCTGGAAGGGACCTCTAGAGGTCATCTGGTCCAACCTCCTGTTTTGTTGTTCTCCCCACCCTCATCACCTCCACATTCCTCTCAATAATGTCTCCAATCTGTACTTGTGGCATCTGAACATAACTGGACTTCAGCATAAGATACACCTTTTGTAACTCAAAAGAACCTGACAGTTTTCAACCAAAAAAAAAAAAAACAAACCAACAAAACAACCCACCCACCAAGTTTAGGCAAAACAAAGCAAAACAAGCTTGCTCCTCCAGTAGTATGGAAATAGGGAAATAGCAGTGGCAGCAGACAAACTCGCAGCAGAGAGGGAGTAGAAAGCAGTCAAATCTACAGTGCTGCTTGATATGCAAGAGGGAGCCCTTCCAGCCATAGCCCAGCCAAATAACAAGGATTTTCATTTAACATTTTGGGCATTACCATGCCATGACATGCTGGAGAAGATGATGAGCCCCTAATTTGTGGTTCTGACAATGTCAAAGCAACGTCACCACTGTAAGAAACTGAAGAGCCCTATGGAGAAAAAGCAAACAAGCAAAAGACTGCCAGCTGACGAATCATTTCATGAAGCACTGAATATTAAAAAAAATTCATACTTAAAGTTTGGGCCAATAAATCTCAAAAACAGCTTAACAATCTAATTTTCTTCTCAGTCACTGCTTTGAGCAATGCATAATTCTCTTGGTTTAGCTACACTCCAGGAATGCCAGCTAGTTCTCTGCAGCAGAATTAACAGGGCACTGGAAATACTGCATTCAGGATATGTCACCAAATGAAACTGACAGGAGCCAAAAACAATGTAGTGTCTTTCCACAACACATTGCAACCTAGAGAGATGGTATGCCTCTTACCAGTCAGTTCACTGGCCTAGAGCAGGATTTCAGACACCAGTTACACTTTCTGATGAAGCAGTATGTGTGTCATGGTACTCAAAGCTCTTTCCTGTCTCAGAGTTTCAGAGTACTGAAAACAAATTATGTTTTCTCCCTGAAAGCCAAGAAATTTGTGCCTTATCAATGCTCTGTATTGAGAGAAAACACAATACATATACTGGAAGAGTTTTGTAAAAATATATATGTCCCGGCAGCCTGCAAGAAAAGGCAGGCTAAAAACCGATGAGCATTTACACACATTTGGTGTTCTCAATACCCTCAACACCTTTACAAAGAGAAAAGGATGAACTGGAATGTAGAACGTACAGGGCCTTATCTGAAGATCACAGCAGCAGAAAAGGTAGACAACAGTGGCAACCTTGGGGAGCAGCACAGATGCCATAAGCACTATGAACTCTCAGAAGAGAGGCCACCAAGTATTTTAAAATGCTGAACTTCCCGATAATCAAGTTATGGAAGTATAAGCTTTCTGCAGGACAAACTGAAGCTCTGCTGCAGGGCACGGCAATACAACTCCATGGGGTAAGCTGTGATTCTTCTCAGAAATTTATTACAGGAAGGGGACTAATGTACCCCCTTCTGTTAACTGTAAATAGTCATGCAGAAGCACAGTACAATCCAGCCCATTACCACTACAATGCTAAAGTGTTAACATTATTGTAATAATTTAGCAAGTAACATTACCCACTGTATTGCCCCAGTAAACATATAATAAACTCAGCCTCTCAAACAAGGCTTGACAATACCATAGCAAGTTGAAATCACTGGTTTCCATCATCGCTCTAGGAAACACAGCATATCTCTGCACAGGAACTGTGGCTAACAGTAGTGTACTTCCAGGTTTCACTGTCTAAAGATTTAAGTGAGAACACTGCTACAGAGATAAGATGTATAATCATGGCAGTAAGAGACAGAGCAGGCAAGCTTTTGAGTTAAGGTGACCAGAAGAAGGATCCCAGCTGGTCTTATAAAAATCCAGTCCACCTTTGTATTCTCCATGGCGTCAACTACTCAATTCTCTCGACTTTTTACCCTCCTATCAGTCCTGTATTTCAGTTTGCTGGTTTTGTTTTTTTAAAGAGAAGAGAGTCAGATTAGGACACATGTTCAATACTAAGTAAATGACTAAACAAGCTTTTGAAAGATACCAATTTGCAGTACAGTTATAAGGCACATACACCTCTATGACTGAACCAAAAAAAAGTCTAAATAATTAACTATGTGATATTTTGTTCTAAAAGGAAAATACAGCTATGCTTAAAGAAGCAGAATATATAAATATACATTATGTTGACATGAGAAGTAATGCAAAAAGCCTTAAAGATCCTCATTATTTATGGTGCTGACTTCTCTCTTCCATTGAAGCTCAGAGATTTAAAATACTATTTCAAAATACTAGAATGCACATATTTCTATCTCTTGAAATCTCTTACATATTTGGACATATAAGCTGATGAAACTTTTAGTACCTTATTCACAATAATAAAAACAGAATACAGTACTTAAAAAGTTTCATATAAAGTAAGTACTCTTGGAGCATCAAAACTTCATGCATTACTCAGAAATATGAGACTGGTAAATTCATTAAACAAGTATGTTCAGAACGACTCATTTAGGCAGCATTGCCTTATATAGCCATCAAGGCCAGCAAACAGATGATACAGAGCAAGAGGAATTGTTGCCAGTTACTTTAGGCTGGAAAATATGAGAACAAAATCTAATACTAGCTGCCAACGAATTCCTCTTCTTTTCTAACGAAAATATTGAAGAAAAGCTTTCCTTGGCTGCAGCCGCTTGCTCTTTAGTAAGAGGACAGGATTTGATTATTGCTATAATAAGAATTAATCTACATTTTTCTACAGAAGTTAGAAAAATAAACACCAAGGAAACACTGCAGTGGGGAGAGAAGTCTGCTCGGAAAAAAACATCCATGTGTAACTGTCAA
Organism: Chloroceryle amazona; assembly: GCA_027560015.1. Classification (NCBI taxonomy): domain Eukaryota; kingdom Metazoa; phylum Chordata; class Aves; order Coraciiformes; family Cerylidae; genus Chloroceryle; species Chloroceryle amazona. Next base: position 39,361 of record JANHFX010015417.1, on the reverse strand, counting down.
AATTGTAGAACAACTTGATTCAAAGTCATTTTTTGAACAATCCACCCTTAAGTTTTCTTAAAAACTAAGGCAGTGGTCAAGGTCTAAGTGGAAAGAGGGTGTCTCATTTGATATATTTTCAGTTTACTATCTCAAGTCCAAGTTGTCCGAGTTAAGCACTTCACAAATGCATGACACTTACAAGTGGATAAGGGGCAAAAAGGACTGGGCGCAGTTACTGGAGCTAAAAGCTGACTGGACAGGTGTCTGGGGTACCCGAAATGAAAGGTTCAGACAAATGGTACCAGAACACAATGCTGGGAAACAGAAAGTGTCTGGAACCACTTTACAAGGATGCCTGCTGCTGCTCACTCCCTCCCTCCCCCCTGCCAGCTTTGCTACCTTTTCCCTAGAAAGCAACAGAGCAGCAGTAGCTGCGGGAGGTACCCCAGGGAAGCAGTCCAGACATACTGCAGTGGGTCATGGCTCTGCCACTGGGTGTACCAAACACCTTCTGCAGAATGACCACATGCTGGTTGGTTCTTCAAAGTGAAACAGAGACAACACAAACCACATCTACAACACAAGGAAAGGTAATATGGGGGGGGTGGGTGGAAGTAAAGATAAACTCTCTGCTCCCGTAGAATAGAGCATTTGTATTTAACTTGTTTACTGGATGGTCCCTGTAATGTGTTGGGCACTGCACTGAGTCTGGAAATGGGGAGAGCACTGAATAGCAAAATAGCATCAGAGAGTATGCTAACAATTCCACAGCACAGACTACCATACGGCACCATTCAATCCTTGTCATGGCCCTGCTCAGTTTGTTAGTACAAACATGAATGTTAACAGATGCCTCACTCTCCTACTGCTCAGCCAGAGGGTAAACAAGAGACAAAACTTAAGCAGCTATCTCCTAATGTTTAGACTTGCTTTAAAGAAACGTGTGGAAATCCAAATTTGGTTCATCCCGATGTGCTTCCCCAATCCTTTCCAAATAAGAGCACTGATGTTTTATCAGTTTTCCATGAACTATTTCGCTTTTATGAAAAAGCTCACTAAATTGTCCACAAAACATTTCCAAATTCTTGCATGTTTTACTAAGATTTATGTCTACATTCCCTCTGCCCAAGCACACAAGTGAAACAAGCCACATAAATGACACAAGTGACACCATACATTTTTCCTAAGCCATACAAAACACCCATACAAATCTTTTCAACAAGTTAGCAAAAATTGATCACAGAACCTTTGTTTAAAAGAATTGTGTTTACAAGAATGCGCTTTCATGGAATACAGTAACAACAAACCTTCTGAAGCTGTTGAAGTAAAGAGTTCACTCCCTGCCCCCCAAACCTTGAGAACTAGACCAACTTTAAGAAGTTGCAAACTGCTGAGGAAACCAAGATAATCAATCTGAGACTTTCTCAAATGCCTAGAGCTGTGTATTTGTATTTTACAACCTAGATACTTTGAAACTCTTAAAACTTGATATCACAAGATTCAGTTTAATTAGAACATATCCAAGAAACAAAAGTTTCCAATGGAAAAATATACTTACAAGTAAGAGATGGAAATCATTACTTTCTTTAAAGAAATCTGTGTAGCATAAGAATTTCCATGATGTTCACATTTTCTATTAAGCTGTTTAATACAAGCTGTATCAAACTTCAAATCGCTGAAACTGCCTTACACATACATATACAACAACAACAAATGTTCTGTCAGCAAGTGTGCGGTGTCTATTATATTCTCCTTTATATTTTTCTAAAGTAAGTTTATGGTATGGACTTTGTAAAATCTGGGAATATTTGTTGATGCATATGTTGATTAAGAAAGAAATTTCCTGGAAGTAGTAAAACCTAGATGAGAATTACTGTCACATTTTATAAGATGTAATTCAACTAAAACTGTAGAGTATTTGTTACTCATTTACAGACACTGAAAATTACTTTTGCTTTCTATCCTCTGTTTTTCTACCAGTGCTGCACCGTTACCAAGACACATACTGGTGCCTGTCAGCCACTCTTACCTGCAAGATTCAGACTAGAGCTTTTGAAGTGAAACAATCCCAAGGTACAGCAGTGCACTCTCTATAGTGCCCTATAATAGTGCAGACTTCAATGACATACATCTATCCTTTTAATCTAGAGGAAAGTGGTGAAATTAAATTGCATGACTACACACAGCCTAGCATATATTCCACAGATTGTATTGCACGAGACCTTCTCTCCCCATAACTACTGCTACTGTCGTGATCACTGAATTACAATTCCATCTCACTTTGTGCTTCATCCATTTTTATCCGCAGGTCACTGGTAAATGTGGTGGAACTTGCCTACCTGGTATCTTCAATCATCATAATGGGTAATGTTAAAACACTCATTTTGATTTTAATTTGTGGTAACGCCAGCATGGTTTTCAAAACAACCTTACACAAATCTTGGGGTGTTTTAACTTAGACCATGCCCACCTGCAGACTGCGATGAGAAACAGCAATAGAAACTTTTTTCCAAACAACCTAGATGATATCTACTGATCTTTCCCTTTCTACTTTTAAGAAAAACTTGACCATTTTGACAAAACACACTTCGTAATTTCAAGGTAATTATTATTCATCTTGGTTTCTTCTAGTATTCATAAAATTCATCCACTACTTTTCAGGGGAAGTTCAACCAAAAAATAATGATTTCCCAATTCCTTTCCTTTTGCTGCTTAATATTGCTCCACCATTTTCCAACTACTACATCAGCACTCTAATAAGAGTGGAAACAGAGAGAAAAATACTTACAGGCTTCCTAAGGAAAAAAAGGGATAGTGCTCCAATTAGGGGCATATCTCCAATTAGTGGTTCCAGGATAACCCTCATAGTGCCATGGATCTGTAAAAGAGGAGAAAAAAGCAGCAATGGAAGTGAATTTAGTTAATGTTTTAAATAAAATTTATCCACACTTAAATTCTTGATTATGGGAGAATTTTATATATATAGCTTTACATATCATCCAAAACCAAAAAATTAACAGAGTCCCTAAACAGTCAGGGCTACAAACTCATTACATTCATTACACTATGCTGGGTCATGTTAGTGGTAATTTTGCTAAATATGGAGTAGATGATTATTTATATAGCTCAGTGCAAACAAATGGGGCACCAACCAATACCATGGCATCCACAGATACTGGAGCACAAGTAGGCAAGTGCTCATACGCACACACACAAGCATACTATTTTTCTCATCAGAGAGAGAATTGTTATCACAAAGTTAAGGAAATCTGAGAAACAATATCAGAAAACAAACCATTTAAACTAATAACTCCATCTAACACTTAATTATTAAATAAAGCAAAATTTTAAGCTTTAGGATCCCTTTATGAACCTACACATCACATGAACATTGCCTTGATATGGAAATCTTTCCCAGTCAAAAATGTTACATATTTAAAACAATGCTACATCTGAAAGAAATTCATTCTTTCAGCTGTCATGTTACTAAAATTACTATGTAATATCAGTATTATACAACTGAGAAAAGAAAAAATAGCAAGCAAAGCTGCAGAATTACTGGTTCTTCCTTATAAACTCTTTCTTCAGAAAAGAACAATTCCATGTTGACTCTAACAAAATCAAAAGAAAAAAATTCATTTCACCTGTATACTTTTCACACCAGCTCTGCAGAAGTATCTCTTAATCTCCAAATCAATTTCACAGTTTCCAACAAAACTGAAACAAAGAAGAAAGTACACATTTCATTTTTATGGACTAAACTGCACTACACTATTAGGTCTGTACTGTCATAACAGTAAATCTTGCATCTCAGGTCTATATATAAAACATGCATGTTAAAAGATTACAACATATAACAACCTCAAGACTGTAAAAAAAATTACATCCCCTTCAAAACATCACCACTGTCATCAAAATCACTCAAAATTAGCACATAAGTATGTTATCTCCAGAAGAGAAAACATGCAAATAGTCTTACTTTGGGGAAATAATGGACATACAATTTCTACTCCATTTCAGGAAAGCTCTACATGGGTCTCATTGACAGTACACGGACCCAACTCCACTCTCCTCTGATAGAATCGTAAGAAGCTCTGGACAGAGATGGTTATTTTGCTAAAAATCAAAGTTGTCTGAAATATTCAGAGACTTGCAAAACCAGTTATAGTTGTAAATTCAATAAGCTGGGCATGCTGAGCAGGATGATCCATTCTGCAAGGTTTAAGCCAAAAACAATTGAGACCTTTCTGAAAGGAAAGATGAGTCAGGAAGCAAATTAGAAAAGATCTTAAAAGATCTTTTCCATTTTTGGGGCTGCAAGTTCAATGGCTTGACATTTTGCAAATGCTGCCCTATATTTCACAGACAGATTTGTACAGTGTGGTAAAAAAAAAAGACCCATCTAATTTATCCATGCTACAAGTCTAAAGGATTATTTGCACACAACTCAGACTCAGATTTTAGCAGCTGATTTTCCTGAAGCTCTTTGCAGGTCAAGCATGTACCAGGAGAGAAATCTGAAGAGCTTTCTGAACAGACTGCCTAGTTAAAGAAAATGGAAGAAGGAACTAAGTGGGGAGGTGATAAGGCAGCTTAAAGCCAGACACCACTGTGGGGGGAGGAAACTTGTTTCCTCTACAGGGCATCCTGTTCCAGATTCTGCAGTAGAGCCCAGGCTCTCCCATTAGGTTCCTCAGGCCTACCCTGTATAGTGAAAAATTGTTCAGCCACGTTTAGGAGTCTGATGGAATCTTATCACAAAATCACCTGGGAAATTATGAACAAAATGGAGTTCCTCTCCTCATGGGGCAATTTTAGGATCAAGTCAAGATAAAATAAGTTACTCTCACAACAATAATATAGAACAGCACGACCCCCGCCCTCTCCCCACAACAGCTGATGGCCACAAGGTACTATCAAAAGAAAACAAAGGTGAGAGCTGCTGCATTCAGAATATCCCTGATTCCAATCACCTGCAGCCTCCCATGCTCTGGCTGCGATGGTCCTAGCTACAGGATTTCAAGCAAATCCTAATTTAGTCAATCCCTTAAACAGAAATAATCAACAGCAGCAAGACATCCTTGTAAATAGCCAAAACTGGAATGTATTTTGGACTATTCCAAAGATAACACTATGCAGGATCGTTTTGGTACAATGACCAGTTTGGGGAACTGGAAGACAACACATGACAAGGGTCTATGTGAAAGGACAGTGACCACTGCTGTCCCTGGAAAGAATGGTGTGATTGTACAGTTTAAAAATAGGTGTATCATTTTTTAATATACAATTTAAAACGATGTAATTTCTATTTTTGCCTAACTATATACAGAGATAGTAGATATATGTATAAATACACCCATACATATATAATTGCATAACAACATGACACAGAGGAGCAAGGTCAATTAAAACTTGCAAGTGAATTCTCCCTCAATCTTGGCACTTTGTAGCCTCAGAACTATTTGTGTTATGAAGACTGGGAAGCAATAAGCTCATTTGGAAGTCCGTAATAGCATGATGACAGATTGAACTAAAAATAGTCACAAATTTCATTTGAGGGAAACAAGTCAACAACTTTTAACCTTATTATGAAGTTAAACACGGTTTTATCTCCTAAGATATGTGGCTGGGTCCATTAACAGTCTGTGCCATACAGAATTCCATACATACAACTTGAATGCCCGTTTAATAAGCAAATTCTATATATTGGGACCATAATATCTCAGAAATATTTACGATCCTTGTAATGTACAGATCACTGAGACTGATGACAGTTTTATGAGGCCAGTCTTGTAAGAATGTAACATGGGCTACACCAAATCAGACAAGAGCACAGTATACTGTACGTGCTCATTGTAGCCCATAGAGCAAAGAATAGGACGAGCATGTTTCCCAGGCTACAATGATCTAAGATTCTGTAACTTGGACTATCTGCACTATTTTTTAGAAAGTCTTTTGACCCTATTTTTACTTGTCTTCTTCCAGTACAATTGTAGAGTGTTATCTCCCTTCAACTGTGCCACAAAAAAAAAAAAATGTTTCCATGTATTTAATTCTGCAGCCTAAAACATTTTTTTAGCACCTCTACTTTTTGCATCATGAGAAATGAAAAAAAAAAAAAAAATCTTAGTTGTACAGTATCAACAAGCATTTCCTCAGTCTTCTTTGGCTTTCTTTACTACAGTTCACATTTAATTTGACTGAGTTTATCTTGTTTTCTATTGATCCATAACCTTTAATTTTCCCCAAGTGTTTACTGCATTCATGCACTTTAGCAAATATAGTATTTCTGTTTCTTTACAGATTATTTAAACTTCATTTGCTCAAGTAGTTAATTTTTCCTCACACACCTCTGTCGTCCGACACTAACTAGACTTAAATTGTAACATGAGTTTTGACATTTTTTTAAGAAAAAGCTCAGAGTAACTAAGAGAAGGCAAAGCATTCTCTTTGCAAATATGGTCCTGAAATTGAATGTTTACACACATTTTCCAATGACTGCTTTGTGGAATACACAGTCAAGCTGCTTACAAGAGAAAAGTTCTGAACTGAGTCCTGAGTGATGCACAGGACGTGTTTCAAAAGGTTCTGAAAAACACTCTGAAGTAATGATTATTATGCCCTCAATATCCTTGCAGAAACAATTAAAAAGTAACCCAAACACACTACTTGCACAATTAAACTTAAGGCAAAATGCAAAAGGAAATTCAAGAAAGGTGCAGAAAAAAATACTAAAGAAGTGCTTTTCAGACACATTGAAACAAATGCACTGTAGAGAAGATCCAAAGCAAATGCATACACCCTGACAGTAGAAAGGACTAAAGGAAGCAACAACAGTGGAACAGCAAGAGAAAAGGAGATTATTAAAAGAATAAGTGTAGCTTCTAAAAAAATTAAAATATAAATAAAATTTTTCCTTTCCTTCCCTTTCCCCTGCCACAGGGCTTAGCCTTGTGCAACTATTCTTACAAATGCTTAGAGATATTTTTTTTTCCCCTTCTCAACTGTACTTAGGGAATGAAGGGTTTATAGAAAGCTCCTAACTTTAAATTAAAATTAGAATAAACTAATTTCACTGGAGATTAAACTCTACAGAGATAAATACTCAGAACAGACTTTTCTCCAGCAGTAAGACAGTTCTTTATAATCTTGCAAAAGTGAAATAAAGTTGATTCCCTAGGTAATAGTTTAGGGTTGATATTTGTACATAGCTCTATCTTAACATGGAAAGAAAATTTATTACAGAGACTTTTATTCTTCCTTCCTGTTACTACTGAAACAATCCTTAGACCCTTAGAGAGCCCTTAGACCCTTGCATTTTTAGAGAACACTTTAAAAAAAGAAAAAAATTAAAAAAATTAATCCAACAGTAACAATTGATATAGGTCTGTTTTCCTGAGGGCTTAAATCTGAAGAGGTGAGGCTGTTCTTCGAGCTGGTATCAAAAGTGGCAACAACTGAAAACTGAAAGAAATTTCTCCATTAAGACTAACCTAGCTGTCTTTTTACCTACAGAAATAAAGTGATTCCTATCAAAAAAGATTGGGCCCTTCTCACAGACATAGCTCCCAGCACTGTCTGAAACCCAGGAAAGGATGCAGCAGCATCTTCCCTTGCCACTCTGGGGCCCAGCTTTGACAACAAAGCATGGTCTTCGACATAGCTGAGACTTAAGAGAAACAATTCAAAATTAAGAATATCCAAGATCAAACTTTGGAAGGGACTCTAAAAAGGAGAAGCTGAGAGGCCTGATTACTCTTCTGTTTACTGCCAGGGGAGCAGCAAGAAACACAGAAGGCTGCTCTTTGCTGGATCAGCAGTGAGTGACAAATGTGACCTTTCCACAACATAAAAGCAGGAGCAAGTAGTCACTGTGACACTTGCCTATGATGGTCAAATAAAAACATTGCTGGGTTCACTGACTGAACTTTCAAAAAAGCTCTGTACTGCAGACTGTGTTGAGAAAGACTTTGGCAAATGCTGGGTAGATCTATTTATAAAAGTATATGAAACAAGTCATGATGAAAGGGCAAAGAAACCTGAAGCAGCAGAGCACAGTCGCTCTGGCATTATATAATACATAGATTTACCTCAGTTAGCAGTACGAGCACAAAGTACTTTGTTAGCTGTCATTTTCTTTTTCTAATACTGTGTTTATAAAAAACCCCACCAAGTAAGTAACTGAGAAAAGTAAAAAAAAAAAATCAAAAATCAAACATCTTGTAACCTAGAATAAACTTCATGGTAAATTTTTAAAGCATTAGAAAAGAGATAGTCTTTTGGTTTTGGAAAGTACTTTTCGTTAACCAGCACTGCCTTTGGTGATGCAGTCACACTGAGTTGATCTACTATTTCCCCGAGATAAATGCTACTTATAGTAAGCAGTTCCTTCTTCCATTCAGACACAGTTAGAACTACATTTGTGTAATGAAGCAATTCTTCTCCTTTCAGGCTAACCGGACTGATGAATCAAACAAAGCACATATTGCAAGCATGGGCACCACTGTAATATGATAATATTTACCTGATTTGAAGATCCAAAATGATCTGTCTTTTGTCCACATTTTCAGTGTACACTTTTACACCATTTATCCGCAGAGGCTGAAAAAAATGAAAATTTGGGTCACAACAACCCCCTGAAACACTAAAGACTTGGGGAAGAATGTCTGGAAAACTGCCTTGTGGAAAAGGACCTGGGGGTTCTGGTCAACAGATGGCTGAAGATAAGCCAGCAGTGTGCCCAAGGTGGCCAAGAAAGCCAACTGCATCCTCCCTTGTGTGAAAGACAGGATGGCCAGCAGGAGTAGGGCAGCGATCGTCCCCCTGTACTCGGCACTGGTTCAGTTTTGGGCCCCTCACTAGAAGAAGGGAGGACATTGTGCTGTTGGAATGTGCCCAAAGGGCAATGAAGCTGGTGAAGGGTTTGGAAAGCAAGTCTTATAAGGAGTGGCTGAGGGAACTGGGGTTGTTTAGCTTGGAGAAAAGGAGGCCCAGGGGAGACCTCACTCACTACAGCTACCTGAAAGGAGGCAGGAGGAAGGTGGGCATCAGTATGTTTTCCCATGTACCAAGTGACAGGGCAAGAGGAAATAGCCTCAAGTTTCACCAGGGAAAGTTTAGATTGGATATTAGGAAAAATTTCTTCACAGAAAGGGTTGTAAAAGACTGGAACAGGCCGCCCATGGAAGAGGTGGAGTCACCATCCCTGGAGGTATTTAAAAGATATGCAGATGTGATGCTCAGGGACATGGTTCAGTGGTGAACTGGCAGTGCTGGGTTAACAGTTGGACTTGATGATCCTAAAGGTCTTTTCCAACCAAAACAATTCTATGTCTCTATAACATGCACAGAAGGGGTAGGGGAGGGAATTAAAATATTTACTTACAATCCCATTTATGACAAACAAGGAGGAACACAAAAGACAACTTCACAAAAAAAAGCCATTAAGCTACACCTCAAAAGAAGTATACTTCCAGTTGATGCAAGTAAGATTAAGTACTGCTGAACTTACTGCAAACAGAGGTAACTTATTCTTAGCTTGGACTGGTCAAAGAGGCTCTTCCACAAGCATGTAAGAGCTGTGTATTACTTATCTGCTCCTTGATACTATGTTATGTGCAGTTCTTTGGAAAACTGAGTCAGCAGTCTTGTCACCGGACTCTGTACATAACATGATTAAAAGTTTACAACTGGCAGGAAAAGGAAAATGGTCTCTGTGGACTTAATGTGAAGCACAACATGAAAGGTATTAAGTTATGTTGCTACGAGCTCTTCACATGAATAGGAGTTACTACACTTGAATCTTCTCCCAGTTCTCAGGCAAATTTCTGAAGCAGAGACCCCAGGGGAAAAGAACGAATGAACAAAACCACACCACCAAAATCCCCACTCACAAGAAAACACGCCACAGAAATGAAGCCTCTGCTAAAAATCACAACACATTATGTTATTGTTACAACAGAAAGCAGAATTAGGCTTTCCACCAAGTGTCACTGAGAAGTAATTTTGTGCAGATTTAAACAGACTACGTGCAAATGGTATGTAAGAGAAAGCCTCTTCGAAAAACCTTTAACAGACACTGACCTGATGACCAATATCAATCTTTGTAAAGCTGAAAGTACTGAGGTGGTTGTTTGCTCCTCTTACTGCTGGTTCGATGGTCTCCCGGAAGAGTTTCTCAATAAATTGGCAAATAAAAGGCCACATCTGTTTTACAGTCTAAGGAAAAAAATAAAAATCGACATGAAACACAACTTCCCACGTAACTAAGTAGTATTCTTTAAGGAATATTTAAGAAATTTTGTACAAAGTTTTAAACGTACAAGTTTTCTGTTAAGTTTATGGACCAGAAGAATTGGCTCCTTTTTACACACAAGAAAGCTTTTTGAAATTCTCAATTTGTGTGTTTTGTACATTTGTGTAACTCTGCAGCACTGGAAGAGGAGAAAAATGGTATTAAGAATTTTCTTCTTTTATGCCACAAATTCCTGTGCATTCAGAGCTGACGCAGAATGTCAGGGAGAAGGGTGAAGAGGGTTGCATTCATTTGCACGTAAAGCGAGGAATAAGAAAAAAATGGGTCAAGTGCATTTCTTAAATACTTGCATAAGGCTTAAAATGTAAAAATTACAGTATTTTACTGTCATATATAAAAATACTATATTGTTTATTTTTTGCTCACTATTTTCTTAATTAACTCATGCTTTTCTATGCTCTTTGTATGAGAGAGATTTGAAAAACAAAAACCCCAAGCTACACAGATCTCTATCTTAGATTATCACACATACAAATCAAAACTGCAAAATTGATTTATTTTTAGATTGTAGGTCAGGAACCTACAGTAACTGGAAACTATCCCAGGCAAGTAGAACATGAGAGACTCTGCTTACAGCTGCTATGACTTCCACACAATTACAGCTGTCATTATTTTAATGCCACTTAAAGTCATTTCCAAACCATATCATTTCAAGACCATGAAGGTAGATGTTATCTTCCCCATGAGTCACTAGACCAACAACCAGGCGCTTCAAGTGTGTAAAGAGCAGAGAAAGTTAAAATTCCTCTTTTCTCAAATACTTGACTTAAGCGCCCTTTTTTTTTTTTGGGGGGGGAGGGGGGGGGGGGTGTCTATTTGTTTTGTTGGGGGGGGGCGCGGGT
>JANHFX010015417.1:8472-28122 GCA_027560015.1 Chloroceryle amazona | reverse complement strand
CTCACAGACCAGTGTCATTGTGACCCAAAAATAATACACATCATAGGAGAGCGTGCTCTGGTGGTGGGGGGGGGGGGGGGGCGGGGGGGGTGGTTGTTTGTTTTGTTGGGGGGGGGCAAGGTTTATTTGTTTGGGAATTTTTTGCTATTGTTGTTTTTATTTTTGTTTTGTAAATATCAGATTACCCTCCTCCCCTTGCCCTTTGAAAGCACTGCTAACAACTACCCTTACCTTGTTGAGCCATTCTGCCCTCTCTGTGTCTGGAAAATGGACCTAAAACAAACAAAAAAAAAACACCAAATAAAAAAACCATACAAATATTAAATTAATCATGTCCAGTTAATTATAATGCAGGAAAGGTTAGGGATCTCCATATGAGCAATACGTACAATGAATAACATATCCAGCATTAACAGAATGTTAGAACTCACAAAGTTAAAATATGAACTCATTCCTGAACCACACAGATATGAGACAGATACTTAATAGTGGCATCTGGCATAAAGTATGGCTTTAACACCATAAATGAACTTAGACAAAAAAAAAAAAATAGCAAGCATAGCTGACTCAGCTAGCATCAATTAAATTTAACTCTTATTTCAGGGAGTTTTAATATGACACACAACTGCCAAAGTCCTGACTGCACTTCTACTTCTTTTCATTCCTGACAGATGTTTTGCAGCATCAGTAAGTCATGCCTAGAAAATCAGCAAAGCCAAAGCTCAGGAACATGGATTGAAGGTCCTCCAAAAGTCCTTCCAAAGATACTTTTGGTGATTTCTTAAGCTGCAGAAATCAGCAAGAGTCAGAAGTATGATGGTATATATACACAGGATGGAAAGTACCCATCATAACAGCTATTAAACATTGGAAGAACAGGTGCAGTTTTCCAGGCACAGAAGAAGAGCACAGACAGTAGCTTTACATCTTACACACACACAGAAGAGATAAAGCCCTGAAGCAGTTCAGTAGAAGCAGATTTAATAAAAATGTGTTTAGAAATTAACATCTTCTATAATGATATGAAGATCTCACTTCTGAAACATAAAGAGCCTTTGAACCCACTAAAAACCTGTGACCTACATATACTGACTTTGGTGATGCAATGTCCCTACTTAACTGTGGAACTGTGAAGTCTTAATCTCTTCACAGCGTAACAGATTGTACCACTGGTTTTAAAAGCAGTGCCTAATGGCTATTTTTATGATGCACATATCTCAAATGTGAACAGTCAGTTAAATACATACATTTTAAACTGTATGTTCAACAAGTTGGATTTGAAACCAGCCCTATTAATGATGTTGTCTTTGTTTAATTTTTATTAAATTCTTGCATTAACAATCAGCATTAACATATTCTTGAATATACTCCAATTAAGAGTATATTCAGAGCTATATTAAGGACTGCTGCCTTCAGACCAGTCCTTAATTTCATCTAAGCATCCCTAGTTTAGCTACGTTGCGGGACTGGTCCCTACAGCATAATCAGTATTGTCAGTTATTTGTCCAGTCTCTTTCTTTCTCAATATTCCCGGGTGCATACCTAAGGTAAGCCATGTTTCTGCAGATTCTTAAAGAGTTACAAATACTGTTGTCTTCCACTGTCAAAAGAGAGACTCTTGGCATCTTTTACAAAAGTATTTTTTTCAAGAATGTCACGTATCTGTAAAAGTCACATGGCACAAGAATGTCGATGATCTGCTTGACTAACAAACACATTCAATAGGCATTATTTTACTGAGTTCAAAGAATAGAATTATTAACAACAGATGGAATATTATTTATTTATAATTTATTTCCTAGAAAATTATGGTGGATAGAAGTTACTGTATGTACATGAATTTATACTTGTACAGGAATTTATACTTGAACAAAGCTTACATTTGTCTTACAGAGTCTCAAGTAAGTTGCTCCTAGCACTCAAAGCTAAAGGAAAAAAAAAGAATTAACATTAAGGTAAGCCTAATGTTAATAAGTAACATTTTGGTCTCTCTCCTAAAATATCTGCCTTCTGAATGTGCAGTCAAAAATGTACCAATTCTCAATAATTACTTATCTCTTAAGCATGATGTTGGATCAACATGAATATTTAATTTTGATTTGCTTAGGAGAGCAATCAGTGATGTTCACAGGGTAGGAACTCAAGACCTATTCTACACAGGGGAGAACATGAACTACAGCCCTTGTAATGAACAGCAATAAATAACATAAATAAATAAAACACATCAACCAAACAACAAAAACACACAAAAAAACCCCCAACAAACACATAGATGAGAAGAGGAAAAAGAATTCATGGAAATACCAAAATCAAATCTGTCTGCTGTAACACCAGTTACAACAGAGTTAATATGTTCACCATCCTTTTTTAGTCTTTTGTACAAGCAACCAGTTGACATCAACAGGAGAGCCACACTAGACTGAGAAAAACTTCTTGTCCCAAATATAGCGTCACGTATGTATGTAGATTTTGCTAAAAGGAAGCATTGACAAGAAAATCAGAAAAAATGAAGTTATAGTGCCCTTCTGAAAGTAACAGTGAATTACTCAAACCACAAGTTACGGATATTAATAATTAATACAGGTGTTAACTAATTATAAAGTCACGCAATTTAATCAAATTTCTGTATATAATTATGTAACTAAGTATTCTTGATCAGCTTTCCAGTTATTTCACAAGTATCTCATGTATCAATTCCTTCTGCTTTACTTTGGAAAGTTAAAATGACATCCAAAAACCCTTCCCTCTATCAAACATGTATTTACCTAGCTTAAACATAAAAATACAAAAGGTTATCACAATTAGTCTTCGCAGTCTCTACATGCATCATTAGTGGAAAATGAAAGGAAATTTAGAACAGAAACACAACTTAGGTGCTCTAAATCACCTTCTGAACTCACCACGTAAGTGGTTATTTAACTACTAAGCCTAAAGCTAAATTGTGTGGCTAAAAGGAAACACACTAAAATTAAATTATCCTTTGAACTGTAACTGACAGATTAATTTCTCTAAAGTCACTGCACTCATAACTCAAAAAGGCCAGAGAAGTTTAGTAAAATAATTAAGAAGAATCCCAGGATGAATAGAATAAAGAGCGTCGTACAGTGATATTCAAGCTCAATTTAACAGCTATTCACTCCAGTGTTTTCCAGTCGGTAAAGCAGGCTGGCCTAAGGACATTTTAGGTAAAACAGAGCTGAGCAGGGCTAATAGCTTAATCCCATGTATTCCAGCCAGCAATCCCCACTCGCTCGCTCACTCACTCTCTGGAGAAAAAGGAGCAGCAGTAGGTGAAATATTTGTTCCTTTCCACAGTGGTCTTGATGCAATGTCTTCTGCTACTCAACACAACCTGAAGAGGGTTGTCCCTAAACACAGGCTGGGGAGGACAACTGCTCCTTGCTAACGGGATGTAAAGGAGGTGGTACTGGAAGGGAAAGCAGAGTAGCCAGGCTGTCTCCTGTTACTCCAATAAACCACCCTCCAGGGTTACCCCAGCCACTTTCCTAACTTCTATCAACCCCAGAAATACTGTAGCTCCCATATCTCCTGAATTACAAGAAAAAACACTAAATATTTACTGATGCTGAACTGCACGATTCAGTGTTCCTGAGAGAGAAGGCTAAACTCTTAATAATGAGGGTTCCTCAAAAAAGCTGCAGTTAACCATTGGCTCTTGATACTAAATTAACAAACAACAGCTAGTTCCATTAATTTTTGGTAATCTGATTGTGTTTAGCATGCTTTGGCATGGATTTTGTGTTTACAGTCCTAAATATATTAAAATGATTAGCCTTTGAACAGCAAAATTCATATTCATTAATACAAATGCTTTTCAGAATGGAGATTAAGCAAGGACTCTTGAAACAGTTTCACTGAGAATCATTAGGGGGGTGTTGCATATATGACATCTTTCAACAGAAAGGTCTGGAAGATCAAGAAACAGGCTGACTATAGGAAATCACTTTTGTCAAATGTACAATCAAAGATCACAGAGTACTTCCCAAAATAACAGTCAGAAGGACCCATGTAAATCAGCACAACTAACCTAAAATTAAAAGCTATGAATATAAAATAAGCAGTGCAGGTTTTGATAGTATTTGACCATAAACTAAGAAGTAAAAAATAAAAATAATTAAAAAAAAAATAAATCAGACATCAGAAAATTAAGGTGAGGGAAATAAACAAACAAAAAAAACCAACATACCAAAACACACACATGCACAGAGTAAGAAAGATACAGAGATAAAGGAGGTGGGGAAGGACCCTAGAGTTGTTGCTTAGAGAGCTATAGAGCCTGAAAGTAAAATCAAATGCTGGACAAAGTGGAAATAAAGCTGTTTCTTCCATTTAGATACAAGGCCAAGCAACGTTAAGGTCTGTATTTATAAATTGGAACATAAACCATTTAAGTTTTGGACAACACACTGAAAAACAAAACCTAAAAATACAAGAAAAAGGGAACTGCACACCCTTTGAGTGAGATTTGCACCCATGAGATGAAAATGGTATTACAAGCACAAGTATGTGGGATACCAAGATATACTTGGTATCCCACCAAATGTTCCTAAAACATTCTACCAGCACAAACATTGTCATCCCACATGAGCTGCCACTATCAGTTCAGCAAGCCCTGAGAGCTGCCACAACAAATTACAGATGGCTATTCTGCACAAGTTTTCCAGTGTGATCTCCAGCGTATTCTCCACCACCTCACTAGCTATCTGCCTCAGAGTCACTGTGAGCATCAAAGTGAAAAATAATTCTTTCAGCAGCACGGCAATTAAACACAGAACAAGTAGGCTCTTGCAGAAAGCCTGAAACAAATGGCTTTTCAACACCTCCAGGGTTCAATGCTAACACAGGAAAGCTACCATAATAAAATTAATATACCTCAAGTAATAAAACTGAGAAACTGAGATCCTTTATATGGTATAGAAAGTTCTGTTTCACTGCAGCCTTCTGTTACCTATGTTGCTCTCTGCTTCCTCTTAAAGGTCTAAAGAAAAGCCTAATATACAGACCAGTTCAAACGTGGAATAAACAGTAGCTCGCACAGACAAGACACTTTGGCATTCCGGTATGTCCTGAAGGACCTATTTCCTAACATACACTTATAGATACATCTGGGAGACAAGGAAAATGACCAGCAGCACATAGGCTGTTTTTTGTAATGTCAGGCTAAATAGCAGAGACCAGGTCTTCGTAAAACACTGCAAATGGTAGCAGTGCTCTAAGAGGAGCCACCACTACCCATACACACACTGCTGAACTTAACTAAAGCCCAAACTACACAGAAGGACCTCACATCCACCCTTTCTGCTGTGCCAGAATTAAAATGTAAAATTAAAGTCAAAATATTTAATGTTTTTTAAAATTATACCAAAGGCCATAAGTGTATCTGTGTTTCTCATTTAAATAATACAAAAGATGCCACTTTGCTTAGATTTTTTTATTTTAAAAAAGTATTATGTATAAAATCTGTAAGACTAATTGAGAAAGATGCCGCTTCTCTTTTCCTTCTCATTACAGAATTCACTGGAACGGCATTTAGAAAAATAACGATCTCCCAGTTTTTGAAAGCAGCCTAACAAAAAATCTGAGCAGCTTAGAGTTTTGGCAGCTGTGCTTTCAGAAACTATCTCTGCAGCCCTGCAATAGCAGCAGAACATTCTCACCTGGACATTCCCCCATAATTCCTTCGGCAAATAATATCTTTGGCAATGCAAATAACTCTGCATTTGCAAAAGAGAAGCCCTGCCTAAAAGAGGCTTCAGAGCTCTGATACAACTGAAACAGCAGCCCAGAAGCCAGTCATGCAATTCAAAACCGAAGGATGCTGAGACATTACAAAGCACAACAGTTTTATTTTCCCCGTGCAGATCTTTCATTTCAACATATGCTTCACTCATAATGGCAGTGAGGCCTGTCAAGAACTGCATTACCTTTCAGCAATTTGACTCACCAGTACAAAAAACAGATAAAATTTGCCTAAGTGCTGCTATTTTTGCAGTGATGGAGCAAGCACACTGCAATAGAAAGTCACCCAGAAACCTCCTACTTAGCAGCAGCTTGCCGTAACAAAATCCTCCGGGACAGGCATTACAAGCAGCTGCTCTGGGAGAATGATAGAGCAATAGTTTGGTAGCAAGGGAACAGGGAAATCCTACTTGTAGCCTGAAAGTCTTTGCAATTCCAACTGAAGGAAAGCTGTTCAACCTAGAAATTAAAAACTAAGCATCATTAACTTCCAGAGGCATCCCAGCTTAATCACCTGACACATAAACCAAAAATCCCTTGCTTTACCACTAGGAGTTACACAATTTCCTTCCAAACATCTGGAAATACATTGGCATAGGTTTCTGTCCTATCTGGATGCAGAATCTACCCTAAACACAGCATACTATGTCTGCTAGAGGGAACCATGTAGCACTGGAACAGACTGTCCAGAGAGCTTGTGGAGTCTCTTCTGCAGACTTTCTGGACGTGTTCCTGTGCACCCTGCTCTAGAGGCAAACCTGCTCTTTCAGGTGGGGGTTGGACTAGATGATCCCCAGAGGCCCTTTCCAACCCCTGTCATTCTGTGATTCCCTGAATATTTTGCTCATCTGCTACCTCTTTCTGAGCAGAAAACTTTAAGCCTTCAGTCTTCTACCACAGATCCATCTTCTAGTGTAGCCTAATTTCAGAATTATCTAATCCTATATAGTACATCTCAGGCGTCGATACAGAGAATAAGTCAACTCTGTAACCAAACTGTTTTATTCTCACTACAGTTTAAGATACTGTAATTTTTCCTGAAACACTGTGTTCACGCTTTTCTACCTTCCAGCTTGAAAAGAATTGTAAATTTTCAGTGATCAGTTTGGACTGGGATAGGGCAATAAAAAACATAAAAAATAGAAGGTATAGGGAGCATTACCTCACAGGACTCTTTCAAGGGTCTCCACTCACTGAAGGATCCACAGGCAGAACCTCTGACATAAGACTGATATCCTGACACAGATTTATTTTTCACATCTCATTAGATTTTTCTCTAGAATGTAATGCAGGTTTCTGGACCATATCTAAAACAAGTTCTCTGGTTTCCAGAGTGGGACATTTCCAGCAAGTAACTTCAGCAATGTAGCACAGTATCTCAAATTTGACAGGAATTGTTCTGAAGAGAAGTTATTGCAAACAAGAAATAGAGGCTTTAGAACTTTAATTTCTCTAAATAAAAAGATTAATCTTGCCTTAAGGTTTCGCTACAAGAAAAAAATGAATCATGATCAATACATAGACTGTGGAAATTAAGTATGCATCTCACAGTTTGATGGTTAGGCTTTTTATTTCAATTTTTAAAGTCTCTTTAATATACTAGAAAATCCTACACAGTTCATATAAAGGGATTTAAATTTAGAAGCACTCATGAAATTATGGGATATACTAGCGATACAAGGACTAAACCCATCATTAGAGTCAGCATGCAGGCCCACTAGGACCTAAGTTACCTGTAGATACATTTTCCTGACACCTAATAGGTGTTTGCTGCCTGGCAGACCTGCCAAAAAGCCAATCCCTCAATCACACTGTTGAAGTTCATACCCATCATTCAGAACCCATTAAAAACTCACGGAAAGATAGCAATCTTCAAGTTGAAGTGGAGTGGAAGACTCCTACAAAAATATTTCAAGGCATTCTTCTTCGAACAATTTATGATTCTTCTAAACTGTTCCAGCTGGAACAGAAGGCAAGTTGAGCAGTTCTTAAAATGAAGCAACATAAGAACTTAGGTTTAACATTTTATTTGCTTACTACCCACATTTACAACAGTGCTTTTATCTACACGACTTTTGTATTCAGAAGACCAGAATTCACTATCAACTGTTAGGACACCAGGATGCCCTTTTCCAGTCTCACCTTCAGTGGGCATTCAGAGCAGTAACAACTGTATTTTAAATGCTGATGTCCAATGAAAGGTCAGGATAAGCAAAGTGTAAAAACAAACAAACCAACCAAACAAAAACCACAAAACACCAACAGCAACAACACCACACAACAACAATGAAAAAACCCACAAACAAAAAACAACTTGCCACAAGACAACATCAAAGCCCTAATAGCATAACACACTACACAAGCGAAATACCAAGAACGGGATTTATACATTTCAAAGTCTTGCTGCAACACTGGGATAAAGACACCTAGTGCAAACAAAGTTTACAAAATAAAACATTTAATGAGGGCCCACATTAACACATCTCCAAATTTCCAGAAGCACTGAAATCTTCACTAAAAGCAGAGCCCCAGATTTTGTGTTTAAACTGCTGAAAGGCGTGGCATGAACCATAGCTGCAAGGACTTGCTGAATTTTACCACCTGAATAATCTTGCAGAGTACTGCTTTTTGACATGTTATCAACTACCTTTTTATTCTCAAAAGTCCATTCCTTTTCCTCCTTTTCCAAATAAAGTCTTAATACCTTGAATTTTGAGCTTTCAGGGTTTAAAAATCAGCACCTTAGTTGCAATTTGTCACAGTTCAAGAATGAGACATCCTCTGTACTTCTAAGCCTGTATAATAAATTCCTTTTTATTACCCTTGAGAATCCAGACATGTTCCCACTCCACAGCATGCCAGAGTGTCTTGCTCTCTTGATGGTCAACAGAAGAAAAGTTTTCCTCTCTGGACTGCTAAATACTAGCTTTCAAAATAGTTTACACAATCAGTGTCACAGCACAACTTACTATCCTTTGAACTGTCTACAGCTAGGAAAAGTAGTGCTGGGCTCTGCACCAAATTGTCAGCCATTCTTGTTGCTGTTTAGACTAAACCACTGAAGGTTTCTTCTACTCCACTGACCCACTACTGTAGTCCGGAGCTCTGATTCACTAAGAGTAAGGCTCCTTCACCAGGTAGATCTTATTCCTATGAACACTTGGTAGATTACACAGTTAATCCCTCCAAGAAAACCATGAAGGCATTCTGCGAGGATTAAAATGGACATCAACTTGCAGGAAAGGTGAATGGTCAAGTACTGATCACCTCCCACAAGACTGCCTGTTCTCTCAGGTAGATTCAATGTCCGTACCTGCCTTTAACTGGCTTACCAGAAGCTAATTACTGAAGAGCAAAATGATGTCCTCTGAGTCAATGTTCACATTTTAGCATGAAACACCTCCGTGTACTAACTACTACTAACAAACATCATAGGTTGTTTTGTGGGGTTTTTATGTAACCTATAACTCAGAACACATTTGAAACAAATCCCTGTGAACTCTGAAAAGACAAATATAATTCATTTTTTATTGTTTTGGGGATGAGCAAACCACAAGTTTGTATTTGAAAATACAAAAGCACAAAATGGAGAATTTTTTTTTTTTTGGGTGGTATTCAAGCTAAAATACAGCATCAGATCATGCAGACTCAAGCTGGTTTAACCTGCATCCTACTAATTCAAAGAAGTCTGCAGAATATGTTCATTGTTTAGCTTACATGCTTATTATTTAATTCTTACACTGAAAGAAAATAGATGCATGCTCCCATTTTGACTGAATCTGGCTTCCAACACCAGCAAAAGCATTTAACTTCTGCATACTACACTGTATCTGGTATTACCAAGTCAGAGCTTATTCTTAGTATTAAAACACTTTTTAAACATTGTCAGAAATCATTCAAGGTATAACAGGCACTTAAAAATTCCCCTGCACTGTTTCTAGCTGAAACACCAGTATCTTACTATATAAAACCCAGGAAGTATAAAGGGTATAGACAGGCTGCCTGGCAGATCTGTTGAACCTGTAAATATTCTCTGAAACTAGAAAAACTGGGCTGAGAACGTAACAGAAAGCAGAACATTCTAATAATGCAAAACTAAAGATGAACGGTGATGTTTAATTTGGGCCTCAGTTAACAGAGAGACAACAAATGGTGGGGAGGAAAGCCCTAGTTAACTTGGTAGCACCATCTATCAGATGCTAAACAGCTTACATGTGTAATTCTTTCTGATTCTTTCATTCAAGCATTTAACTAGATTCCTGTACCAGGTTCTTATACAAAGCTCAGTATCTCAGTCAGGTGCTCACTAAAATTTCTAACATTCATATTTGTTCTCTTAAGTTCCCTAAAGCAATTTTATCCCATCAATGGACTATATTTCAACACAGAACACAGTATGACATTATTTTTTTAGAAAATGATACACAAAATACATCACACATTTCATTGACAAAGCATAAGAACTTCTGCACTACGAGAGATCAAAGGTCGAGGTAGCACAGCTACCGGAAGTGATGTCTAAGGAAAAAAAAAAAAAAAAGTGGGGAAAAAAAAATTTAAAATAGTACTACTATGGAGGTATCCTTCCCTGAATATCCATCCCCTCAACTTCTGCAAAGGCTGGCTGTAACCCTCAGCAGCTGTTGTTATCCTCCCTCACCCCTTCTACCTCAAAAATGCTTGGGAAAAAAAAAAATAAATTCTATTTTACAATTTCCCTGTATCAAATAAATTCACTTAAGGCAAAACATTAGACTTTTAGGGTAGCCCTTATCCTCATGCAGGATCATGCTGAAAATACAAGACCAGTGAAATACATAACTGGAAAACACCCTGACCACTGAATTCCAATCCCCTGCAATTGCAGGCATCATTATCCTATTTCTGTTTCTGTTTATAAACTCCACCTTAAAACCATGGAGTTTGCTGCCGTTCCTCCCTACAGACCAGGAAGGGCAGCTCTAGCATGTTTTTGGTAGGTTGGGTTGCTAAGGAAAGACATTAAAGCACTCCTTGCTAAACCAAGTTTCTAAACTTAGGCATTCTACATCATATGTTTGAGTTACAAGGTGTAACCAAAACCCAGACTGCCTCCCAACTAAATTAACTATTATCCTGACCCTTAAATATCAGCCTTACTGTTTTGCCTCTACGTGTTATCAACAAAAGATATTTTAGAGGAAAAATATCTTCATTAAATGACAGAAAATAATGTTCCACATAAATAAAGACACCCACAAAATACCTACCCAATAATACCACTGGGCTACGAAGCAGGAAAAAAAGTATATTCGTTATATATTGAAGAGGTTTTACAAGCATGTTTTAAATGTGTGCCCACAGCTTGTAATTCCTGTATTCCAACAAATCATGCATCTGTTTCAATAGCCTATCTTTCCACTGCACTATCTGTCCCATGACTGAGCTTAGCACCTCTTATCCAAGTAGCTATTTCAGAAAAAGCAGAGGAAGTGTACTAAAATCAAACCTGCAGAAAGAAAGGATACGACTGAAACCATATCTTCTGAGGAAAGCACACATGCTGATGCTACTGGACTGACACACAGCATCTGTACCATGTAACATGCAGCAAGTTGCAGATCTCCCGCAAAACCCGTGCTTTCTGTCACCCACACAGTCACCAGCAGAAAAATAGTGTGTGAAGGTCAGAAGCAGCAGGCTTTCATATGTAAATGCAGAGTATTGGTTTGGTTTGGGGTATTTATTTATTTTTTTAAATTATTCTGCAATTATAAAAGTGGAAAAATCCTAGTTTAAGTCAGCTGCCAAACTCCTATGAATTCAGTAGGCTCAGAGGAAGAATCCTTCTGCAGGTGGACACAAGACACAATTTTGCCGTGGAACATGGATACAGGGCCTAAGATAAATACAACATTAAGAACACACTGACAGCTCAGCATTGACACTGATTAGCTTAATATTCATTAAAAATAGTAAAAAACTGAAATAAACAATTTCATGCTTACAGAAGTTGCTGCTCTAGAGTGCACACAAAACAAGTAGGAGGACAAAGTGTGCTTGTAGTGTCTCTCCAGAACTGTACAGTAATTTTCATCAGAAAGTGAATTCAATACCAAAATGCACCATCCACAGCACTAGAAGATTGACAACCACCCACAAACAGACGAATGTTGCCTGGCAAGCACTTCTGAGTTTACAACATAATAAAGTTCACAATTAACGAAGAGGAAGAAGCCCCTTGAGTGGAATTGAAGCAAATGAGTAAATGAGTACCAAAGGGCATGCAGTGCATTTTCTCCAACACGCTCCTGTATGTTGTAATATTTTAGTTAAAACACACTGAAATATTTGACAGTCTTATTGATCCTTTGACTTGTGTACACAGCAATATTTGTTCAGTCACATGTCCTTTCATGAAAGTCTTTAGAAATAAGCAAAACCAACAGGAAAAAAAAACAAAACCTGCTGTATGTAGAAAATACGGACTTGAACAACAATATTTGATTTTGTTTTTCTGTTTTTTTTTAACTAGTGATCAGGTTTCAAGAAATGACTTTTAAGAGATCGGTAGTAAATGCAAAAATGCAAGTGACTAAGTAGAAATAAAGAGCCCAGTCATCAGCTTGCAATACTCCCCTCCACCCTACCAAAATTCCTGCAAGCCCTGGTTCCAGGAAACAGCCCCTGAGATTCCAGCTTCCTGCAGACACAGACACTCTCTCTCATGTTATGACTGCAAACCATGACTGATACCATCTTTCAAAACGGCTGTCTTAAAATGTTCTGCGCATCACAATGCTGTCCAGCCTGTTACAGAGTTTTGCCATCTTAAAAAACAAGGAAAGTGATCACAGACTAAAAAACATAAGCTATTTTTTAAACAATACTGTAAACTAAGCATCTGCCTTCCCCATGCCATATATGTCTTAAATGATACTCCATTTTTACTTCTCTATTATTAATGAAAATTCCCTTGTTTACATATGTTTAGAGAGGAGCTCCTGTAATTTTTTACATAATATACTTCAGTGTTTACATAAGTAGTTACAAAATGAGCCCTTCAGTGGAACTGTAAACTGTGGAAAAACTACTATCTTGAGTATATACCAAAGATTTTCAGAATACCATGACTTCACTTTCAGGTAGCAAGCTCAAAGTATGCATAGTTGGCGATGTGGATGACAAAAATGTGTTTCTTTACACACAGCCATTGGTTATGCTCAGCAAGTGCCTGCAAGAAGATGCTTATCCACAACTGAAACCAGCCCTTGGATAAAGGCAGTTATTGTCCTTCAAAAAAAAAATTATGGCTATCAAGTAGCTGAGTAAAATCTGGTATTTCTTGGACAGAGAGGAGGAACATTCCAGCTTTAGACTGCTGGAATTGTTGGGTTTTTGACAGATGGGATGGAGAGGTAGCAATAGTGAAGAAAGACAAGTTGGATATGTTTTTCCTTTAATAAATGCAGCACCAGAGCTGTCACCTCTTCTCTCATGTTACTGATTATGGTCAGCACTGAAGATAACCCGAGCATCCAGGGATCTCTTGAACATTCCTTACCCCAAACTCAATCATTACAATCAGGCTGTGTTCTTCCACTTCCCAATTTGGCAGTAAAAACAGCCGTCATAAATTAAATAGCATTTTAATTAATAACAGCAGTAGTAAGACATTTTATAAACATACTGCTTACAATTGAATCATAACATTAAGCACATGATAGAGTCTTTAAAGACAGAGTTGCTAATAACTGGCAGTTAAGCTCCCCATTTCAGCATTTCTACATCCCACTTTAGATACTTGCACAACGTATAGCTCAAACAGAGATAATCGGATCATACCCACAAGATCCTGGCTGCGGTTTACAAGACAATGATGACTCCTGTAACATCTCAGCAACCCTGTTTACCTACATAGGGCTTCACAGTACTTTCAAAGGTTTCCACTTTTAAACATTCAAATATTGGTGATCGGTAGGCAATTGCTGAATTATCCTTCTCTGACTTTCAAAATTCTATCTTTCACATGTCCAAGAATAATATAGTTAATCTGTATCTGCTATGACATTAACAGAGAGAAATAAGGGCATCTGGAGAGAAATACATTAAATATCTTGAAACATTTCTTCTATGAGCAATAGTTCTCTGGAGATGTCTGTACTGATCATAAAGAAAATCTCAAATTAATTCAAACTTACATGTCTAAATTTGGGCTCAGTAAATTCGGACTTTTAGGGGAAACTAAACACCTTGTGCCTAGAAATAAATGGAATATTAACTCTATGAGTGGAATTAAATTTTTGTCAAAAAGAGAACTGCACGAAGTGCAAATAATCAACCACCTAGTCAATCAGTTCCCTAAAATCTGGCTTCAAGAAATCTTGCCCACAGCAATTCCAGAATATCTATGCGACTATTTTGTCCTACAAAAAAATATTTACTACATGTATTAATTAAAATCTAACAGCTGAGGCCCATATTATTCCTTGCTAAATTTAGGCAGGTAAAAAGTAGCAGTGAAGTTGTGACCTCATTACTCTAGGTTCTTGTTACACAGAGAAAAGGGACCCCCTGCAAAAAATTGAGCTCACCCCTTCCCACTGACTAAAAGCAGATCGCAAAAGACAGACATCTCCAAAATGAGGTGCCCGAGTTCAGTAGGATGAATCTGCATTTCAGTCTGCTACTGAAAACTTCATTGTGCGCCAATTCACAACAGATTTAAGGGTTTTTATTGGTTTTACTGGCGATTGTGTCATTTTAGACCTGAATGCCAGCCCAGTACAACTAGCAGATATTTTCAGCAGTCTGAGATCTGTATGCAGCTTTTAATCACATGTAATAGCTTTCTTGCAAAAGACATCACTTGAGTTTAGAAGAATGCAGTGATGACAGTTAAAAGAAGAATCAAACCCCCTGAGTAAAATGACATGGTTATTTTCAGAACTCTGAATAAATCATGGTTAAATTGAAACTATATAATTCCAGCTGGGAAAAAAAAAAAAAAGTATTTTCAAGAATTTGATAAAGGCATTTCCAGGTACAACCAGCCTCTGAGGAAAAAAGCAAGCATTTTATTTCTTTTCAGTATCAAAAGGGTGTTGAAATCAAATCCACCACTCTTGTTGCCATATACAATTTACTGCATCTGATACAGTCTGACTCATCTCAATGTGTTTGAAAAATTGTCAAGACATCAAATAGTCAGCAAGTTTAACAGCCATCTATGACTCTTTTGTAAAAACAAAAAAACAAAACCAACACAAAACCTCAACAACAACAACAAAGCCCTACATAAATTGAAGAGTTATGTTTGAACTACATAGTTAGAAGATCTATTTGCCTATGGAAATGTCTCCAATTAAAAGTAACTTGTAAACTATGTTGGAAAAAATAAAAGAGTCTTTGGGATATGTCTTTCAATGTCTGATTCTCAATGTTCTCTTTTATTCTCAGGAGCTCATATAGTTCCTTCCTATTAAAATAGTGACATCTCAAATCCCACATCATTGACCAGCCTGAGCTGCTCCAAATGAGTGTTTTTTTTCCATGTCATTTTCTCAGTGACCACAACGTAACAACTTCACTTATACATTGTGTTCTTCTCCAGAGTATGAGAGACAGGAATGTTATTTCCATGCGCCTGGCAACGCTACCGCTCACAGCATCAAGCCGAGCTGGAGTTCATCATGTTGGTTCTTGGAAGAAGAAAGTAGAACAAAAAACCTGCAAGATGACTGGGGTTGACAAAATGAAAACTATTTCCTCAAGTACTGCAAGTTTCAAGCAAGAAAGCAAATGACCTTGTAAATTCTTACAGGTTACATCTAAACTAGAAGCTTACGGGTTACATGGGAATTAAGATCATAACTTCACAGTAAAGGAAATTCCAGAGTGATTTGTCAGAGCTTAAAACTCATTAATTTTGGGAACACTGATGAGCTAATCCCCTTTCTCTGGCAAGTGGATATATTTCTATTGCTTTTCGATAAATTTAAGCTTAAATGATATTCTACTGTTTTTCAGCTTGCACCCCGAGGACACAGCTGTGAATCAATGTTATTACAGTCAAGGATAAACACTTTCAAACAACTCTCTGTAAAAGCTACAATCACTTCCATCCCTTTAGCAGAGTTTCACTTCAATCACAAATTCCTCCACTTTTTACTCTTAAAAAAAAAAAGTTTTACAAAGTAACTGCCAAACAGTCTACATGCAAAATACCAAAGTCACTTAAGTGAAGATGAAAGTTTGGATGCCTTCAGCCAGAACCGACACAGACTGTTCCCCAGAATCCCACAGTTTTTCTATCACCTATTTCCCAAGTAAATATTTGAACACATTCAAAAACTGTCTTAGACCTTAATGGTCCTGTCTACACTTATTTCCAAACAAGAACAGCCCACTACAATGGTCTGCCATTCCTGCACTACATCCACAACAACACTCTGTAGATTTTCTCTCCTAACCCAACAGAGGTTTAAGCACTAGCAAAATAAAAATGCAACACAAAACAAAACCCCACTTTTTTTTTTTTTGTTATTTTAAGAAAAGAGGAAAAAATGCCTAATTTCAGGTATATACATGTGTGGTTCCATTGACAGCTTTGTCAGAAGTATCATTATGGTGTTACCAGTGCAACAGGCTTCCTGCCTAGCTGTGCCAGAAAACTGAAAAATTCAGTATAAAGGAAGCAAGTACAGCAATAACTGCATGTGTGTGCTAGAAGCAAATCACTTAACCTTGAATTAGTGTTTTAAAAGAACATTTCTTTATTTCCTCATCTCCCATATGGTAAAATTAAAGTTTGTATTCTTATATAAGTTGATTTGTATTAAAAAAAAAAAAAAAAGACTTCCAAATCAAATCTATTTTCAGGCTGTCACTATGGCTTTATGTGAAATGGATTATTCTAATGAACTAAAAAAGGGAAAAAACCTCAAACTTCCTTAAGAGTTCTTTGGTAAATCAAAGTAACAAAGTGAAGATTGATATAATTTTTGTTACTCAGTTCAGAGAACTCATGAAAAACAGAACATGGACAAAAGCCACTTCAGACTATAACTACAAAACTTTTGAAATAAAAAGGAACTGAAGTAGACAACTGCTGGCAAATATGTTTTCTGTTATTATACATCTATGTTAAGACCTGAAAACAACACAAGCACATATCATATGCAACTTTTTTAAGAGCTTTATACATAGCCACATTTAGTAGAAAACTCATCCTCATTATAAAGGCTTGTATGAACAAGACAGAAATAAGAACCCTGATTTTATCAAAGGAATGTGGACAGTTTAGGCACATTCACATCAAAATAGTACACATAGCTAACAGACTAAAAAAAAGACAAAAAACACTTTCAAAACCCAAATGTTTTCCCTAAAACATAAAACAAAACAAAGATTATCATGATAAAGGCTATCAAGATAGAGAACTAATACTAATAGAGAGCAGGAAATTACTACAATTCAAACTAATATATCAATCACTAATGAATATTCTTTTAACACATACAAGTCAAGTGACTGAACACTGTTGGGTTTTGTTTTTTTTTTTCTTGTTCCCCTCATGAAACAGACTCTTATCATTTCCTGGCTTCTATTTGACATTTAACTGGCAGAGGGTGGGTGGGTGGAAAAGTGTTCTTTTTCTAGTTCAAGTATTTTAGGAGAAAGTCATTGGGCAAGAAACACACCATTTTAAAATACAAATTTAGTCTGCGTTACAGAATTGATTACTAGACTAAGACAACTTCCTAGCCACACAAACAAGAGAATTTAGCATTCTAGCTCAGCAATTAACAAGTGAATCAATAGACTGAGGGAGAAGGGAAGAGACTTTCCTCAACACAAGCCACAGCTTTTCAAAATTCAAATTTCAAATTTCAAAATTGGACCAGCAAGCTTACTCCACTAGGAAATACTAACACATTTTTTAAAAGGACATTTCCTCATTTAAGATCTCAGACTTACATTACATTAATAGTCTGCTTGATACATGCAAACAGATCAAAGTTGCTAACTACCCACAAGTGCCAAGAATTTCCTCCGTTATTTTTTTAGTAAGAGCTATTTTAAAAATGAACACCCAAAAGCTTTAAGAGCTTGAGTGTGGATCATAATACTGCACAATTAATTCAAATCAGAACAATTTAAGGTTTTATAACTACTTTTGTGCTTCAACAGATCTCGCTGTTACTTCTCAAAATTAAACAGTAAGACACCATATTTGTAGAGATTAACTCACTTTCTTCTGACCTTCATTTTAAGGTAGGCAGTGACATAACACCAGACAATGGATTGTCAGTATACTGACTTTTGCATTTGGTGTAACATCTTCCAAATTCTTCTCGAAGGAAACTATTTCAGTCAGTTAGGATAATTCACGTAAGCCAGTATCTAACCAAAGGAATGCAAACAAAGGTTATGAAAACAACAGTGCTTAGAGTCTGTACTAAACTTTCTCAATTATATTCTTCATTAAAACAGATTAAAAAGAAAAGGTATGCACTTTACATTGAAAAAAAAAAAAAAGAAAATCTCTTAGGTGAAAGTGCCTGCAATTGAACTAATGTAAACTAGACCCATGCTGCTATATGATAAGGACAGCCAAATGACAATGTAATGCTTGTCTGTCATATGACAGTTATTTTCAGCCAAGTAAAACCAGTTTCGTATTTCTAGTAACAACTTCATGCTACACAATTCTAGACTGCTCCAGATGAAAACCATTAGCCCTCTTTCAAATTTTCAACTCCTAAGGAGAATTTTGTAGTCATCAGGGTGTAGCAGACAAAACTTTGTGCAATGAGTCATTATATGGGAACGCTCGTCTTCCAAAGGTTATTTATATAACAGGAGTTCCAGTTGAAAAATTGTATGTTTTAGCAATTTGCTGCATAGAATTTCAATGCCACCTATTTAGCTGACAGGCATCTCAAAGACTTTGAAAGTCTCACTACCTCCCACAAAACACCTCTCTAAAGACAGACATCTTTTCTTACTAGTACACTTCAACAAATACTGGTACTTCATGCAGAAAAGGTTTCTTACCATTTGTAAGCCACAGCTGGAGACTGAAGGCTAATTTAAATGAGAGCTTAAAACCAAAAATCATAAAATAACTGAGGTTGGAAGGGACCTCTGGAGCTCATCTGATCCAACCACACACTAGAAACAGGGCCAACTTGTGTATGTTTGATGATTAAGTATGTTAACAGGTCTGTTGAAATGTTATAAAAGAACTTGGAGGTGCAACTTGACATCATAAGCTCTTCAAGTTCAAACTTTGCTTCCCCACAAAGAAACTGGCAGTGTTATTTGCCACTTCTTTCTAAGAAGGTTCTCTTCATGCAGGCTATTGTTCCATTTCACTTTAAAGCTGGCCACAGGCTTCCATAACCTGCTTTTTTGTAGGCACTAGCACTTGTATGGTTTCACAGTAAACTCACTTGTGGAACTCTGCCAGCTGAACACTAAACCTGGCAAAACACTTATAATTATGTGGCCAAGTAAACTCTAATGCTGGCACGAGAAGGCAGTGAGAAAATGCAATTGGATGCAGAACATCCTTTTTGTCAGGAGCGTACGTTTACTTTGCTTTGAAACTGCAGAATCAGTTTCTTTAACTCCCAAACCCCCTGATTCTCTCTGCAATAAGCATATTTGAATGCAGAGAACAGCCTACAAACAAAATTTATACATAACCTCATGAATAAGGAATCATTAGTAGAAAGAAGCTTTAGAATTTTCACCACTCCTCCTTTTAACAATATCACGGGAAGCACATAGATGGTACAACGCCCCCCCCGCCCCCCCCCCCCCCCCCCCCCCACCCCCCCCCCACCACACACCGAACCCAAACACGAAAAGAAACCAAAACGCACACAAACACGACTACCACAA
>JANHFX010015416.1:70994-133811 GCA_027560015.1 Chloroceryle amazona | reverse complement strand
TCCTTTTCTAATCACTAAGTCTCTCTCCCTTATTCCCTTTCCCTTCCCCTTTGGGGAGGGAGGGGGGGTTAACAGAGAGTGTCTGTCATAGGTCTAAGAGGCCACCCTGACCCTAAAATGTGACAGTGTGGCAAATCTGAATGAGGAAAGTGATCAGCTGCTGTGTTTGTCCATTCCACTTGCAAGTTTCTGACCACCCACATTTGAAGTAATTATTGTCTAAATTCACACTTAATGCATCTTCCAAGGGCAAACTATTCTATGAATATTTGAAAAAGTTCCTAAAGGCAAGGATGCAAAAACACCATTTCAAACTTTTATTTTTTTTTCTCAAGACCTCATTAACTAATGAAGAAATAGCTAAAAGAAATAGGATTAACTTCACAGGAGGGGCAGTAATAGTATATTTTGCTCCTTCTAGCTAGACTTGCATATACAACTGCTTTTTATCATTATCTGTCTCTTTTTATCATGCAGTTTCAGCTTACTGCAAAAACTCAAATCTGTAAATGCTTGGGAAAATGCTGATGGATAACTAGTAATAATGTGAAAAATAATCTTATACCGAACGTGCTATGCAAAAGTATTGTTCTGTTGTTTTTTTCATAAGTCCTTATGCTAATATGTTTGAAGTTGTCACTATCACTTGAGGGAATTTTAAAGATATATCATACTTAAAATCCATTTATCTCTTCCTTGTATTATTTAAAACCTCCGTGTCATTTGCAGCTAAGTATCAACAAGATTTGGTTTTGAACAACTCTCTGTTCTGTCAGTACCCCACTTTCTTCCAATTCCTCATCTGAAATACACCTCAGCTGTAGTAGTACCCCATGAGGCAGCTCCAAACTTGCTAGACCCACCATATATTAATATTGTTCAATTTCAAGAGAGCTTGCTTCCAGATTCAAATTATTTAGCTCGTTCCTAGCTCTATCAATGATCAAAACATATTCTAAATCCCCATGTGAATTCAAATTTTAGGGGTCAGCACTCAATTGCAGTATGATTCTGTACACTGGGAAATGTACAGCAAACTACCCATCAGTTCCAGTGCCTGTGTGCCTCTAAAGAAACTATTTCCATGCCTGAAATCCCTTTCTATGACAACATTAGTCAAATGCACCAAGTGGGAAATCTAATTGGTAGTAAAAAACAATTCTAGCTGTCATGACCTTGTCTACATTGTGAGTATTGCCACTTTTAACACTGGTTCATTTGAACTGGGATTGGGGGTGATAGGAATTATAGGGTCAATTATCTCCAGTAGCTAAAATTAATCTCTTTATAATTCAATCCCACAGCACTAGTCTATCACCCTAAAGCAGTATTATGACTTTAATGAAGCTAAATTGCAAGAATAAACTGTAGGACAATACTTGGATGCAGACGTAAATATTTAACAAAAAATGGCTAGGAATATTCTGAAAATCAAAAGTAAATGTAGCTCTTGTGTGCAGTTTTCTTTAGAGATGCTTTCTTCTGGGAAGGATGCAATAGTCTTCAATTCATCTGTAAAGTATAATTTTCTTATTTCTAATAAGGCTATATGACTAGACTAGCACATTTAGATGTCACAGCAAGAGAAGACAGGGATACAGTGTTCTGTCCCTTGCAAAAAGGTGGGTGAATGCTTAGTCCTGATCACCAGGGTCATCAGAAACTTCAGATGTCAAGAGCTGTACAGACTTGCCCAGCATTTCTCTATCTCCATCCTAGATGGAATTAGTATCAAGACTCCTTTTTCACTCTAATGGAAGCTGGACAGGGTTAACAGTTCAGAGACTTTTTTGCTTATGAACTGTTTATTGGCAGGTGTTGTAACTTGCACAATGATTTCAACCTATAGAAGCAGAGGGAAATCTTACGGTCAAAATAAACCTTGTGACCTGATCTAGACAGGGATTCTGGTCATTCGTAAGTCATTCTGACCTGTGTTATTGTTTATAGCATAACCTAGTTGTACGATAGTTATACTTGGATAGACAGGTGAGTGAACAAAAAAGCAATAAAATTTTTAACACTGTGAAATGAAAACAACACATAGACTGCTATAAGATGTCATGCTGAATCAAAACAAATACTATAAAAATCTTCTGTACCGTTTAATTGCTTTGTTAAAAAATTCTAAATTAACTTTGCTTGACACTCCAATATTGGGGGGGGGGGAAAAAAAATCATTATTTGGCTTTTATTTTTAGCTGATTAGAAAAGGGATTTGCAAAATATTGTAAGTACATGTAAACACAGTTTACGAGTGTGGGAGTGTTAACAAGCCACATTGCTTGGGCAAATATATATTTCGTTTCCCTGCCATATGCTCTCTCTAGTCATCTGTTAGCAATAAGCACTTAGATGTGCTCTACTAATGTCTACTCATTATAAACAAGCACATCAGAGAGACCTTGATAAAACCTTCCCTCTGTCAATAGTTAAGGAAAGCCCAGCAATTGAAAAACACATCTGGAACCTGCTCATCATCCTTTAAAGCTAAATCTCACCTCTGGAGATGGAAATACTTCCTTTGTCAAAAGACATCTTTAAATATTACATCCATTTTTTCACATATATGTGATGTCGGTGTAAGGACATGCATTACCAGAGGCTATAAAAACCTGCAAGCATGGAAAAAAATCTGCGAATTTCACCTTTCAGATGTCTCTGTGTTCTTCAAAACCTAAACTTCCATTAGAAAGAGATTTCTAAACTCTTTCTTTTGTTCTCTGTGTAAATCACTATGACAATTTATTATGGGACTGAAACCACAGCACTGGCAGAAGTGCTCCCTCCACCTCATTTCTCATAATGAGATATTAAATTTGAAGCCTTAAAATTATTGCTTAGCCCCAAATTTTGAGAAGTCAGTTATGTATGAAAACATTAACATTTAGTTGCTGTGCCTAGATATTTATTTAGCTGTCTTACGAACATCTCACGCATACATTTATCCCTTTTTACAGAGACAACTGTGATTCACAGGGATTTATATACTTGTTTTGGTCTCTCAAAGATGTTATTTTATACTTCCAAAATCACCACCTAAAATCTTTAAAACACAATTAATTTGAACTGCTAAAATTGGCTGAAGAAGTATCTTGCAAACTATTGTCTATGTTACATTTTTCTTTTGAAGAGCTGTGTGCTCCTTCACTCACAGGTACATTGACATGCATCTCAAAACCTAGCTGTGACACTAGCAAGACAAATGTTTTAACACTTCACAAGGTAAAGCATTTCTAAATGGTTTCAGGTGATTTCTAAGCCAAGACTGAACATAGACTGAACATCTGGAAACAGGCTTTCCTCTGCACCTTTTAAGGAAAAGAGAGTCCACTGTCACATGTGGAGTTCACACAGCGATATCCTAAAGGTTCTCCTTTTCTGACATCAGAATATATCCATGCCTATCAACTTTAACTTTGGTACAGATTTTTCTATCTACCATAGCTCTCTTCTCCCCGTACCCCACTGCAGTCACTACAGCAATTATATCTGTTTATGTTTTCCCATGGTCAGGAGCCATTTATTTCCAGGGTTCCACAGCCCCATTCTCATTGAGACCAAAGCCTGCTCGACCAGTCTTCAGGAAAACTTGCCTCTACTTATTCAGTAGCAGCTGGTATCAGAGAGGTCCAGTAAAGCAATTTAAGGCAGTTATATTTGCAGTTCCAGTGATACTTGCATATCCCATTCTCAGAATTACTGAATTTTTATAAACACTGCAGTATTCCCAGCAGGAGGACCCATGGAGCATGACATTTAGGTCTTGAAAAGGAATGAGCTGCTATAGCTGTAATAAACAAATGCACCCCACATGTGCAATTTTGATGTGTCCCACATACATCCAACTCATTGTACATACGTGGATCAATCCTCCATCATGTGTATAGTTAGCTTAACATAAAGAAGACACATTGGACTTGCAGCATAAGCCATGTAAAGTAGCTTGCACCGCCCAGCAGCCACTCTTGAGGATTTCTGGATGTCTGGAAACCTATCAATCCTCAGATAATGAAGCTGTGAAAGGCAAAGTGTGCAGATTGATGCACCATGAGCATTCATGTTAGAATTACTATCTCTCTTCATCTACAAAATAAATATCATATTTTCCCTTGTTAACACTGTCCATCTCCAAATTCATATGTATGACCTACATTTTCTCTCAGACAGTGTAACAGAATAGTATGTCTACTTACAGTAATTGTTCTCACTCAGAAGTTTCCTGCTTGAGTTTATCCTTGAAAAAATGCTTGTATGCTGAAAAACCTGCTTGTTTTCATTCTGACTGTAGTAGTGCATCTAATAAAAGATATTGCTTCTACACACAAACCTTGTCCTATTACATCAAGTTCACACCAGAACAAAAGAAACTGGTTGTTAGTGCAGCTGTCAGTGAGTCATTCCGAGCCACGGTGGATAAAATCCCACGTACGAGTCAGTAATCTATGACTCCTGAGAAACAGCTTTGTAAGGAAAATGCAGTCAGTCTTAATGGAGTTTTGTACTGAATGCTACCTGAACCACTGTTAAGAGA
The DNA here is from genome assembly GCA_027560015.1 of Chloroceryle amazona. NCBI lineage: Eukaryota > Metazoa > Chordata > Aves > Coraciiformes > Cerylidae > Chloroceryle > Chloroceryle amazona. The sequence goes on along the minus strand of JANHFX010015416.1, from coordinate 129,277 downwards.
TGTGGTCTTGAGCACCTAGTCTAACAATACAAGTCTGATTTTAAGGTGGGTGAACATTATTCCTAACACATACATGGTTTCAAGGTCAATAGCCTCTTTTCCACCTACAAGTACATTTCAAATCCCTTCAAATACACCTGCAAAAGACAATCTGAAAATGGAAATGGTATTTACATTTAAACAGCATATTGGGTCTCAGGACGTATTTTATTGTTAAAAAGTCAATACTAGTTTTTGGAGACACTCTAGGCTTTCCCCATCTTTTCTCTGATATCACTCTGTCTAAATAACATGATTCAAAAGCTATTTGGCTCCTTAAAACAGTCAGAGGCAGAATTTAGGCTAATCCTAAGAGGTTTAAAAAAAGTATCCTTATGAGATCTCAAAATCATTGGGTGCTTAAAGGCAAGCATCACATGAGAAACGCTCTGGCTTGGCAGGCTCAGTTCATAGCTCTTGCTCAATCCCTAAAATGACCTGAGTAGAATATTATTTATTGCATATAAGGAATGTTGAGACCAGCAGCAATCACAATAGCCACAGTCACTTCCATTAAAGTACACCCCAGTGAACAGTTGCTCTTCTGTGTTAAAGGTAGTGTTTTGAGTACTCATACATAAAGCTGCTTGTTCCTCGGGATGCACAACCTCTTACCTCCCACTTTCATCTCACTAGCTAATAAACTAAAGGGAAGGGAATGGGGATAGCTTTCTAACCCTTCAAAAGAGTGAAGACAAAACAAGAACCTAATACTGCCCATATCATCTACCATATGAAGTTCCCTGAGCTGGATGTGGCTAGGTTAGGGTTATCTAAAGAATAAACTACAACTTCTCTGTCAGAGCGAAGGAAGACGGTTGTATGCTAAAGAAGTCCTAAAGCAGCCATTAAAGAAAACCATAAACCAACAAACACTTTCAAGAGTGTACAACAGGTTGTTTTTCAAGAGTTATCAAACCTTAATATCCTGGGAAATCAACAGCAGAGCAGAGGCTGCTCAGGAATAATTAATGAAAACATATTTGCTATCAACATTTTTAGATCCTTTAGATTAACATCATTAAACCCTCAATTTATGGCCTATTTTTCATTCTGTAACTTAACAGCATTTGTATTTCAATATTTGAGGTAGCAGATTACCAGTTATTGTTTTGTATGGCATAGCCCAGTGTCCTGCACTGCGTATGGACACATATATATGTTTATCACCATAATGGCCCTCACATCAGAATTCTGAGGTCCAATCTTGCATTGGCATTCATTGCAGTTGTAAAAGTTGCCTGATCAAGACCCTCCACTTTAAAGCATTTTGGTACTGTAAACTACGTTAGCATGCCTTCCTTTCCTATGCTGTGATTTTTTTATTAATTGCAATGGATTAGCAAGCTGGTTTTCTCAAATAAAAGGCATTGTAGAGCTGACACTCATGAAATCAACCTCATAATAAAAGCTCAAGAAATACTGTGCTGAGTCATTACACATCATAATTTTTCATTTATTTTGCTTTACACAACTACAAAGGTTTCTGTTTTCATAATCAGCCCCCACAATAGGAGCTCCAAACATTCTCCTGCTAAATAGTAACCTTTGAATATATTCAGTGTTAGTAATTCAACAAGCCAGGTTTTATTTTAATACCTTTGAACCCTTCTCCTCTTCAAGATGTCTTATTAACAACTCAATCTATCAACACTGCATTATTTTTTCATAATCCAAAGCTTACAAGTATTTGAACAAGATCAATATTTAAAAAAAGGAAAAAGAAGAAACTAATGAAATCACAACACTGCAACCTGAAAAAGTAGCCATCAAAATTGGTTTTATAACAGAATACTTTTTGAAGTAACTGGCACAAAGACTGTTCTAGTGCAGATTGCTGCAAGAGCGCTCTTGGCAAGAACATCATAAGCACTAGCAAAACTTTAATATGCTCAAACAGCCAAATACAAACTGACACCAGGAACCCATGTGTGGCAACAAACAGGAAAAAATAAAGTCTCTCAATTTAATACAAACCTACATACAAAGGGATCAATTTTTACAATTCGTGGTTTAGCATACAATACAGCTGTCCTCAGAGTGAATATAGAGTAGCTATACATAAGAAATTAGAATTATCAATTCGAGGGAATTTCTCAAGAGTCCTTTTGATATGTAATACAGCAAATATAATGACTAAGAAACCAGACATCAATGCTTTAAATGAGATCAGGTTGAGATCTATTTAGAAAAGACAGGTTTAAGCTGGAAAAAGAATCTCTTTGATATGACCTCCAGAGCAGACCATTTGCAGAAGGATTCAAGATGAGCAGATTTACCCTTGCATATCTGCTTGCTTCACAGCTGCTTTAAAATATAAACTCTAAAATATCTAATATTGAGTTATTTTAGAATGAAGTCTATATAGTAAAAAAGATTAAGAAAGTAGGATTTTCTTTTACTTCTAGCAAACGTTATAATGGATTTTGCATGTTGAATTTGGAGGAGTAAATGAAACATAGTTAATTTAAACCCTAGCTAATCTAACTAATTTATTTCTAAATGAACTTACAGAATCTGGCTACTGCTAGTTTAAGCTACGAATCTGAAATGCCTCAGAATTTTTGTTAGTCTGCAGCCCTGATTTACGGCCAATACTTCTTTAACCCTGAAACTCAAAAGATAGCTCCATTTTAACAGATCTTCCACTGCAAATCCCTTGGTGTTCAAATGTGATGCATTTTTTTTCCTCATGGAATGTTTGAAGTCCCCTTTAAAAATAATGCCTCGAGGATATTTTTTCCTTAATGCTATTTAAAGAAAGCTGAAAGCATTTAGCTATTGAAGTGTGCTAGGTTCTAATAAATGAATTGTCATCCCATCCTGCCCATGAGCCAAGTCTCTCGGAGCTCACTATTCCAGAACTCTGGTGCTCCTGCCAGCAGTAAGAATTAAACCTGAAAAAGGACTTTTTCATCATTGGAACATCAGTTCCAATGCAGTTTATCAGAGTATTGGAGGGTGGTAGAAACTGACTACATCATTCTGCAACAGCAAGGGTGGAAAAGTTTAAGATAAGTTAGCCTGAATCCTTTATATTAAGACAACCAAATCTTGTTGCACTAAAGCCAACCAATAAGTATTCTTCAGATGTAGTGTCTGTTTTTGTCTTTGGAGGGAGAAATAAAGTGTTGGGTTGGTTTTTTGTTTTTCTCCCACTCTTTCATTTGATGTAGTTATTAGCAGTCCAACAATTACCTTAGGTGATTCTCTGCACAGTGAGCAAGGACTAGATAAAACAAAATATCCGACATTAATGCATTTTTTCCACAAAGAGCAGAAAAAAAAGGTAGAAAATACTGTTGTCTGTAAAGACAGAAATGGATTCCCCAAATTAGCCTTGATTAATACAGGAATTTTTATGTTTTGCTCAAATCTCTCTACCTGGGGTTGTAACCCCAGAATTGATTCTGAAGTGAGTCAGGAAAAGTCGTATTCACTCTTTCCTTATTTTGTGGCTAAATGGGTGGGGAGATCTAAGTTTGTCATAGTAAAGCAGAGACATTCTATGAAAAAGGCTGAGAACTACTGTTTGAATGTCATTAATACCAAGGTTCCTCTGATTTTGCTAAGGGCATCTGGTACAGGCTCTTACACAGAGAAGCAAACATTTTATTTTAATGCTTGCCTGGTTTCCCCAAGCATGGCCCTATTTCCTCTGGCTGTATATAAACACAGAAGTTGTGCTGAAGAATCTTGGACAACAGAATGTGTGAGCTTTCCTGCAGAATGCCACAACTGTGACAAAAGCAGAGGTGGAGATGGGCAAAAATGATGAATTTCCCATAATTATTTATATGGTTTCAACTTCCTCCCATCAATGACACTTACATGAATGTAAACCACAAATTTTCAGTTTAGAAGGGGAAAACATACAGCAAAGTGTATGAGCTGATTTTATGAAAAATACAACTGTGAATTTCAGAAAAGCTGCTGCAGGGGGCTAGTAATGCCTCCACAGCCAGGTGGCAAAAAGGAACCATCATAGGATGGGAGGCAAGAGTCTTCCAGCATGTCTCCCAACATCTAGTCTCAGCAGTTCTCTGACTGCTCTCAGTGTTATAGTTGAACAGTTTTAAATAGGTCTCACAAGGTCCTGATAGAGAAAGTAGCTGGAATTCAAACTGCAAGCCCCAAGTCCTCAAGTGGCTTTGCAGAAACTCTGGCTGCAGGAGAAGGCTAGGGCACAGCATGACAGCCCTTCCGTAGAAGCAACTGCGTGGCCTTGAGAGCAGCTGTATCAGGGAAAACCAAAGGCCTGTCTAGATCAGCATCCTCAATGTGTCACTCAGGCTGACTAAGGGAGAGCATCAGACAAGTCAAGCATCTATAGTATCTCCCTTGTGTATTCTCCCAGCACTTCCTGAGGCACAGGCATGTTCAGTAAGCTTTTAGCATACATAGTGCCCTGTGGCACTGAGTTTCGCTGTTGTACTCTGAAATTGGTAAGTCCCTCCTTTTGTTTATTCTGAATTTGCCATTCACTACTTGAATTTTGTTCCAGAAATTTATACCCCATTCACCTTTCTACCGTGTGCCTCCACAGTCATCTTCCAAGCTGAATCACCTAGGTATATTTTAGCTGTTCCACAAGGTTGACCAATGTCACTTTTCTGCTGCTCTACAGTCTTCTACAGTTTGAGATGAGGTGGGGTAACAACTGCACAAGTATTGAAGGTAAAGGAAAAACATTTATTTATACAGTGGTATAATGACATTCAGTTGATTAATTCTGATTAATTTTTAAATTACTTCCTAATAATTTCTTAGCACTCTGCTTTCTGACCACTACTGAGGACTTAGCTATTCCTTTCATAAACCTCTCATAACAACTCTAAGGTATCTCCTCTGAGGAGTGTTCAGAGCTTTTCATTCTATATGTACAGCCAGGATTGTTTTCTCCAAGGTGTATTACTTTACATTTATCTGAACTGAATTTCATCTGCTATTTTATTGCCCCTCCACACAAAATCATGGAGTTCTTGTGCTACTGTTCACATTAGGCTTACATTTTTACAAACCATTAAACATCTTAACTTTCCTGTTCACTTTGTCTTCCATTTAACTTATGATTATGTTAACGAAAGGCCCCAGAAACAGCAATATCTGTGAAAAAGCAACAGTGGGTGATTGCTTACAGTAAGAAATATGACTTGTTTTTTTTTTTTAACACTTATCTGTGAGAGGATCCTCCCCATTCCACTGGCAGTCTAACTTCTTTTGGACTTTTGCTCAGGGGCAATGCTGGTTCCCATGCTGGAAATGCAGCTACTCTGTATGAAATGGAAATCCCCTATAGACCTGATTGCCTGAAAAAGCTTCACAGAAGTCTTTGACTTTTCCTTGACATATTGTATTTACTTAGATGTCTACCAATTCTATTTTTACTTTAGTTGCTGTAGAAGTATTCTAGGTTATGAGCTCCCTTGTGCCAAGGCACCGGGAAGGTGTTACCTACCATTTACAGTAAGCACTGTAAATTAATGTATATAAAAGGAGCATGGCTATTAGAAGTCCTTCCTGAAATGAATATCTGTATGACTTTCTGGAAAAAAAAAGGAGAATGGGTACACAGACTCGTTTTGCACAATTCTGTGAAATGCAATGAAAGAATACTGAAAATTTAATAGAGATGTACAAACTGTGTGTTCAGTGGCAGTCACAGCAATAGGTCATAAATGTTTGGAACTTAGACAAAGCACCTTTCCATACACAGGACCTGTAACACTGCAGTGCCATCCTAACCCTCTCCTGAAACAGGTGAAGAATGTCAAAATATTTTTCAAGCAAGTCGAGTTTGCCCAGAAATAACCGAGGTGAGATCTGTTTCATGATAAATCACCCCAATTTTGCAAAATATCTGTGATCAAGCTCATTTTGTGGAGAGGAGGATTTTTATGGGTGTTTCAAGAACCTGTACTGTCATTACTAGCTAAAGTCCACTCAAACAAGGTATGTGATTTCTCTTTGAGGAAAAAAACACTTTTATTTCACTTGGAGATGGATGGTCTTTGCAAAGCTCTGACCTTCTCCTTGACAGCTACAAATGGACTACTATTTATGATTTGTTTCTATAATCCATTTAATGTAGCAAGCTAGATTATAGTTAGCAATTTATTTGTAATAATCACAATAAACCAGTACTGTTTTAAATGCCAGATGTGGATAAATGGGGAGCAAGAACTGATTCGTGTTCTTGAATCTACACTGAAGAATTATGGCAGCCTCTTGCTTTATCTGCATTGGAATCAATTTAGTAATTTTTAATTCACTGATTTTCTGTTGTTTGCTTAACATTTATTAATTGATTGTTATACTCATGCAATTAATTCAAAAGTTGGCAAGTTTAACATGCAGAGATTAATTTTCTGTTACTAACCCACACCTAGAATATATATTTTTTTTAAAAAACAGGTTACCAAGAAATTACCTACACATCAATCATATTTATAAATGAGATACAGTAGAGGTGTTGCATGCCATCTGTCAATCCACATTGAACCTTTCTTTATATTTGACTAACTTTTCCTAAGTAAATTAATAAAGTAAGAAAAAAATAGGACAGCTCTGTCTTTCAGTCACTGCAGTCCTAAGCAAAAGTCGGTTTGAACACCTAGGACTTATCCTTTGCAAGGCTGAGAATCTCTCATTTAAGAGTATGATGCATCTCAGGCTGTACTGAAATAAATATCTTTGCCCCATCATCCAGTGATCACAGCTCTGCACCTTCACAACAACCTTCAGGTTGCTCAGCTGTCAAGTGTTTCTTATCTGGAAGGAGAGCCATTCACTTGCATTCATTTACAATGGCTGAAATGTTTATTCAGAAGAGGAGTAGCGATAATGAGCAAGGTTTCTTTGCTCTTGGTTATCGGGGGCTATTCACAAGACTTCAGGCTTGGTCACTTTGCTCCTCATTGCAACACAAAACATCAGAGTGAGAAAAAATAGTGTTCCTAAGTCTCATTATTTTATGAGTTTCACCATACTTGGCATGTAACTGAAAGCCTCAGTTTCTGTGTCTTTTTCCTCTGTGTGACTCAGACTGCTGCTGTAAACTGGACAAATTGACAAAATTGACTTTTCTATAGAGAGTATGCCTTAGACAATGGGTTTCTTTGTGGCCTATATAAAGTGAGAATAGACCCAAGCATTTTGGTCTGAGGATTTAATATCTCTCACGCACAATATAGAGGTTCAGATAAATCTACAGCGTTAGGTACAAGAAGTCACATGGACTGAGCTCAGCACTCGACACAGACTGTAAGATACACGTGTGGGAGCTGTGGTGCATGGAAGTGCTGCAGGGCTTGTAGGAACCCAACCCATACATTGACCTATTTTTGCATAGAAATTAAAACATGGCCTTGTTTCTTTCATTTCTCTTTTGTAGAAGAAAACTTTAGTCTTTTCGGCATTTGAGATGAAATCTGAAGTTAGCTCTTTATGTAACAACTAAGAGTAGAACATCTATGCACGTTCATATATGCTTTAATCACATGACCAGCCCACTGATTTACTGGGACTGGATCCACGGTCTATTTGCAAAACAAGAATCTAAATGATCTTGGCATCCACTGATAAGATTGTGAGAAATATATAAAATATTTAACAAATCAAGATCAGTGGGTTCCTAGAGAGTGTAACATAAATCTACAAAACTAACGTGAAAAGCTTTAGAACAGCATCTTTTTGATGGGTTTTAAAACTATCCTGTGGAAATCTTGAGCAAGCACATAAATTCTCTGTTAAAATCTATGGGATCATTGAAGATATCCTGAGGAAAAAAAATTACATCATTCTTGTTAAACTGGTAGAACTTTACAGTAAAGAAGGAGAAACAGGCTAGGAACATATGTAAATTTTGGAGACTTGTATAAATTTTGACCCCATGAGTCATTAGTAGCCCACTGCACATTGATCTACCCTGCTATGAAATCCAGTGATGCCTGGTATTGCTTACAACTGTAAACCAGCTCAGGATCTGGCTCATTATCCTATTTAAGTCACTTCTATTATAATTTCCCTTGTTTTGTCATCTGCTTATGCAGAGCACCTCCCTTAAATCTCAGGTGAAATCCACAGGACACTTGATACAAACATGTGCTTTGAATAATTGACTGTCTGGTTTAGCAGCTAAATTTAAAGCAAGCCAGGGCAATGGCATTGTATATTTTGTTAGATATAGTTTCTGGCTTTGTGTGGTATCGGCTGCATGATCTCATAAAAACAGGCTAAATGAACTCCACAATTTGTATTCCTTCAGCCACAAGTTTATTGGCTTGTGTTTTTTTGGTTGTTGGTTTGTGGGTTTTTTTTTCCCCTTGGCTCTGTCTGGAAGGTTCATTACTTACAGTTACTGCAGAATCAATTTGAAATGGCCAAAATCAGCGATGGAATTTATAGCACGATAAATGTACTGCCATATAAGTGCTGTTACACATGAAAGGGCCTTGGAATATTCTTTTCAGCAATCCTTCTACATAGCAGAGTGTTCTGTTTTTATCAATTTAACGGAATCATCACAGGCATATTCTGAGAGGTGTAATCCTGACAGCTACACAGCAGATTTTCTCCGAGGCTGGTATTTTTACAGGAAAACAATATTATTGATAAAATCTTAGCATATCAGAACACAGAAAAGAAACTGAACACATCTTTTTCATTCTCCACATCAGGCATTTGCAGTTCCATTTCACAAAAAAAAAAAACCTAACCAAAACCAAACAACCACCCTGAAATAGAGTTTATGAAGAAAGCATTCTCAGACTCCTTAAGATATATATTAATTAGTTAGTTATCAGTTTAGCAAACTGAAATCTAGAGTAAGAGCACTAGGTGCACACTATGGTGTATGGAAAATTTGGAGGGCACTTGAAGCTAAAACATGAAGTATAGCATCGTCAGTTGTCTATTTATAAAGTTTATAAAGATTTACATTTCTGCTTAGTCTATTTGTCTTTCCAAGTGTCTCAATTATGGATATCTCATATTTTACACCATTTTGAAGCACAGAAAGTTTAAACTCTAGCATGATGCATTGTGAAAAAAATACAGAAAGACAGATGGCAGGCTGCCCTCCCCAAAACTCAATTTCATAATATGCATGTGATTGCTAATAGGCAGGCACTAAAAAACAATTTTCCTTGATGGAGAAGAGCTGATAAATTGTCAACATAAACTTTGTCTATGGTTGCTCCAGTGATCTAAAGCTCTTCTGTGAGTTTTGTACCATCAAAGAATGCATCTTACAACCATATCAAAATTTATGAATGCATATGACTATAAAGTGACTGAAAACAACCCATAATGCATGTTTGCATATTGTGAATCAGTTCCTTGCTTTCTCAGGAAAAACTGTGTCTGGTGCACCATTCCTAATGCTGGGTGTGTGACTGGGAAACAGACAAGGTTCCGTGATGACCTGTGAGCTAATTAAAACAGGTCTCTGCATTGGGGTATTGCTTAAACACAGTGCTAGGTCTAGCAGTGGCCTTTAGTCTTTATAAAAATACAACAATGTCAAGGATCACAAGAATGGGAAGCAGTTGATTACTTAAGAAGAAACTATACACTTCCGAGACTTGCGCAAGGAATAACAAAGGGAAAGGTAATGATATTCAAGAAAAGAAATGTTTATCTAATATTTCTGAGCAAAAACATGCCTGGACATTCTAAAATATGTCAAAAGTGAAAGGGCTCATTGAGTTCACATGAAATAAAATTAAGTATTCAGATAGTGCATGGAGAAATACTTATGGAAAATGCCCAAGCCATTTGTGCATAGAAAGAGGCCCATTTACATTGAAAATGCAGAGTTCATTTAAGCATTTCACTGGAACTGGTAACTACTAATTTTGATTTTTTGAAGGCTTATAACTGTTAAATATTTGCACGCCTGTAAGAATTCAGATCTTATTTCTAAGAATTGCTGAGAAGCCGTAACTCAAGAGCAGATGAGCTGCGGCTGCTGTGCTATAAACACAGCATGTTTTGCCTGGAACAAATTAATGTGATGATCTCACCACATATTTAATTACAAAAGTTTCTTAACTGTGAAAAGACTATGGAACATTTTCATAGAATACCAGGTTGGAAGAGACCTCAAAGATCAGGATTTTCTTGTTATACAGAGGAGACGCTACTTGCAAGTATATGACCAATTCTGTAAAGTGAAGCCACTGGAAGAATCCATGCTTCTTGAACTTTCTTTCACTCTGAGTAATACTGTCAATTTTGAAGGCACCAAACTTGCATCGTGTTGCTCTAATTGTTTGAAGTCTACATTAATCTTCATAGGTCCCCTAAATTAAACAAACAAACAAAAACCCACAAAACACCACCGCCCTCCCCAAAAAAACTCAAAACCCACAACCAAAAACCAACACAAAAGCAAAAGCACAAAAGCAAGCCAGAGGTAGACCAAGAATAGATCTCAAATTTAGGAAACATTGTCAAACTTAAGCGGTTACATTCTTTTCTACGAATGTTTGGATAGAGTCATTGATGTGCTGTATTGTTTGTATATTGTTTTGCTTAGGATGGAAAAATATAGAAAGACTAGAATTATAACTAGGTATGTCTGTACAAATGAAAGGGGAGTGGGAGCTTCTAATGTGCTATCACAAAGTGGAAAACATACTGTTTACAACTGATGAAATAGACCTTAGCTGTGTCCTTTTAATGGCAAGCAATTCACACAGCAATGTGCATGAGAAGTTCAGAGAGAATAAAACACTTTACCATAAAAAGTGAAATAAAACTTGTAACCCTCTTCAGGGTAACCTCTTTAGAGTCCAGAACTCTTTATGCAATCTGTATGGATTCCCAGTAAAGGCTCCAATATGAAATTTGTAAGAGAATTGCCACTTCTTGTAACACACTTAATGTTTTCATTTGTTTGAGGTCTTTTGATTAATTTTAAGTAACGGAGAAAATTAAGATAATTGTGCTTTCCTAAGCTTATTCTCAGGTACTGATTATCTTCCTTTAAGCAGGCACAAAATTCTTGGTTCTAAGGAGGGACAGCCAAAAAATATAACAGTGACCATTAAAATTTCTTATTTCATACTGGTTATAGATGCATTAAGGTATATAAGCTCCAGGGTCAGTATAAGCCTTGCTCAGCTTTCTTTAAAAGCATTGGGAATAATAAAGGCTTCCATTTTATCTTCAGTAAAATAATACTGTTGAAATATCACCTCATTTTTGATGTCAGCAGTGATTTCTTTTTACCTCCATGATGTCAAATGGGAATTATTATTATTACAATGACGGCTTCCTAATGATGCTGTAAAAAGGAGAAACTGAAACTCTTCCAGCCAAACATCTATATTCTGCCTTCTCCATAGGGTAAAGCAGATGGGCTCAACCAAATGCCATTCTTCAACATTAAACAGACAAATCAAGAGGCATGCTTAAAGATTTAGAAACAGAAGCATAGTCTGTTGGTTATATAGTGGTGTATATGCAGTCTGGACAACAGAGAAGAAGGACATTTATACTACAGAAACTCTTTCCGGCAAACAGCCTGAAACACTTATGATCAAATTTCTATTCCAGAAGGTAGAACAGCAAATGAATGTCCAGATCACTATCCAGAAGTCATTACACCAGGGTAAGTCAAGAGCTACAAGGAATAAAAGCCTCACGTGGTGGTCCTTGTTCAACTACAGGCTTCATCTACAGCATATTGGTGATGGACACATCACTGAAATGCACTGTGTCTTTGTTCTCCCATTCTGTCAAATCAATAGGTAGATAGGAACCTTGCATCATCTGACAGCATTATTAAAAAAAAAAAAACAAACAAAACCAAACAACTTTTGAGTAAACGATGGGCTTTGAACCTTATGCAATCACCTATTCCTGTATAAAGTCAGTAAAGAGAAGATGCAAAATAGTACTACCTGCATGAGCAAGTGGAGCATTTTGATTTGCTACTACTTTCACTTTGGTCCATATAAAGAGTTACAGTGCCTAATGGTTCCCTACCATTTTTACTTGTGCTTATTCCATGTATTGCTTCATACTACTTGCAGGTCTTTAGGGTAGAGAAATCTATGGTGGATACAAAAAAATAGTAATCAAATTGAAAAAGGAGTCTTTGTATGAAGTTTGTTGATTTTGACTATGCAAAGCAAAGTTTGCAAGGAGCCAAGCCAGCTCCCAGCCGAGAAGGTGGATGGATGTCACCAGCCCTTTGCCTCTCCCACAACAAGGTGGCAGAAAATGCAGCCTCAGGATGCTCCCCTAGGTTGAATTGAAGGGGCAGGAAAATGTGTCTTTCTGGTGGTATATTGCTGCTTTTTCATTCTGAAGAAAAGGATTGTGGAGTAGCTCTTCTACAGCCAGTGGTAGCCCAGCTGACAGGAGGAGTTAATCTTTTTCTGAGTTTTCTGTGAAGGTTCTGCTAAACTTCACACTACCTGATCTGAGCACTTTTTAATTTGCCACCTCATTTTGCCTATTTAGGGCAACCATCAAATCAAAAGAAGTACGAGCCTGAGAAAATGAAGTGTGATGTGCTGGAACACAGAGATGATTTAACAATATTCATGTGGTAGGAAGAAAATATGAGGATGAAGTACAGTATGTAATCACAGTTGGCTCTGACACAAACAGGCATCGTTATCTCTGGCAAGTTACTTGAGCTCTTGGTATGTCAGCACTTTCCAGCCTCAGAAGAACGTTGCAAAAGTAGATTCATTAATATAAATGACATTATAAGCAATAGGAAAAAACCCAATTAACCATAATGCTTTGTGCAGGTAAGAACGCACACAAAAGGTAAAAAAGTTTAAAAACCATGTGGGAATTATGGGTTAAAAAAAGTAAAGATGCTTTTCTAAGTTCATGATGAGGTAAATTATAATTCAGTGTTTATCTCATTGTTGCACTATGCAAACAAATTAATGCAAGTATTATATCACTAAGAAGATAGGAAGAGTAGGGAGGAGGAAAAAAAGAAACTTCTTTTAAAAGGACTGATTTTTAACGGGACAAAGAAACAGTCTGATCTTATGAATCATGGGCAGCTAACATTTCATAATGTATTAATACAATAACAAATGAAGCAAAATTTACAGGGAAGTAATTCATAATGACAATATTTAAATGGCAGTTTAAATTTTTCCTGTTGTTCATGAAAGAGGTTTCTCTATTGTTACTTTAAATTTCAAAGAACATGTGATTGTAAAAATTTATTAATGAGACCTTATTTGTGCAGTCAGTATGAAAAATGTTCTGTACAACCCTAGCTACTTGAGGGATTATGCATAGGGGCCTTTCCTTTGTGGACTGAATGTGGAGACAGGCAATAACCCACAGCTTTACCTCCTTGAGTGTAACATTATGATTTTTCCCTAGTGTCTGTGTTACTTATGCATGAATGGTACACTCAGAAGGAGCTTCTGCTTTGCCCACTAATATAGTCTGTGGCATATCACAGTGTAATGAAAGCAATATCCGAGTGTAGGTTCCACATCTATGGAACAACTTTATTCCTAGAAGATATATTTGTTTAGATTTAAAAAAAAATATATATTTTTCAAGAAAATATTTACTTGCAAAGGCAACAGTGAAAAATACTCTCTTGAACAATTGTGGTCTTCTCCCTTTTGTTCACCAGTCACAGTTGTACAAAAGCTAAATACACCTACATGTTTGCATAAGATGTCAGGATTATATTCTTATGGCTACCAATTCAAGATTTACAGCTGTTGATCTCATGTTATCAGATCAAGACAATGTGCAACGATGAGAAAGAAATTTTCTTAAATGAAAAATTCACTGAAATGAAAGAACCTTTCATTCAGCTTCATCTTAGCTCTGAATTTCATTGACTGTTTTACAGTCAATAAAGTTTTACCAGTGGAAAGAGGATGCTGCTTCTGCCAGTATCTGCTGAAGAGCAGGAAGATGTCCTCATCTACATCAGCTTAATATTAGTTACATTTTTTCAGTGCATAAGCTTATTGTATTTTCTGAGCATACTCTGGACAAAAACTTTGAAGTTTTGGAGGCGGTAGAGATAATTAAAAAAAGCTATTAGTGTCTGCATTTGCACATCTAATGCAGTGTTTACATTATGAAAAGGAGGTGGGCCAAAACATGCACTGGCAGCAGTTATGAACCAGCCAAGTGGAGCAGAGATGTTGGCAGCAGCATCTGTCTGTCCTAGAGCAAATTCTGGCTGGTGATTCTTCACAGAGCACTGCGTAATTTTCCTTGTTCCTACATAAGGCATATTCATAATCATTAACCATAAGCAGTGGTAGACAACTTAAAGACAACAATGTGGACTGAAGACCTCTCTTTTTCAGCAGGCATTCCCACCTGGGGGCACAACATCTTTCTCCCAGTGTGTAATAGGAGGGCTATTCTGGTTCTCCAGCGAGACCTCATTGTTCTCATTCCACTTACTGATCTCTAGTAACACTGCAATCTGTGTCACACTGCACTATTAGTTCACACACCTAGATAATTAGTGCTACCTATGAAAGTGCATCAAACTTTGTGTATTTATAACTCAATAAAACTGTGTTCTTGAAAGAATATCAGATATGTCTTGGAGCTGATCTCTGACCAATCTGAGTATTTTATTATTATGTATGAAAGTAAATCTTGATCTCATAGTTTTCTTTCACTGTTATATCCACTGAGTTTTAAGAAAGGTAGCTTCAGAATTATACTGTCTAAAGATCAGAATCAAAGGCAATTGCTGCTAATTTGGTGATAATATCTTTTTATATCACTTACTCTTTGATAACAGAATTCATGAAAGTAGAACATCTCCCAGAGAGTAAGCTGCATTTACTCAATTTTATGTTTTCTTCCCTTTCAGAATCCAGTTTGTGATTTCCTCTTTATACAGTATGGAACATACTTTAACAAAATTACAACTCTGAAGGCATGTGAATGTTTAAGACAATATTTGAGGAGAAATACATCCTGATACAAGTGTCAGGAATACTACAGCTTCAGCCATCGTGGGGAAGGACCAAAACCTCAATTTTAATAGCAGTCTTCTTTCTTTTAAAATGGTATTTTATGTAATACTCTTTAGTTTCATTAGTGCTACTTCAATAACAAATGCCTAACATATATTCATGTCTCGTGATGGTATAACAGTGCTTTAAATCCCATTTAAAAGATGCACATCCCTGAAAATGTCTTTTTGAGAAGGTGGAGTTAGTAGGTGCTGAACACTTTAAAAAAATTGGTGAAAGTATTTAGATGCTGAGTGTGAACCAAAAGCTTTTCCAGGCAGCTCTCCTAATAGAAACTCACAGCTCTATAGCAAGTCATAAAATGAACTCTATAGTCTTAATCCTGTGGCAGACCATCTTTTCTTGAACCGTATCTTTATATCTACAAGTAGATACTTCATGAGACTCAGATTGGCCCCATTAGTATTTTGTTCTTTTATAAGTAATGCTGCATCTTTACTAGCTAAGAGACTTCCTTTTGACTAAAAGGTCATCGATTTACATGGGTGAATTCTCAATAAAGTTCTTTCTCTCTGACAAATTACCTTTAAGTCTTCCCAGTGCTGAAAAGTCTGGGGAATGCATGTGCTGACATTTAGAAAACTCTTCACATAATGCTTCCTGATGTTGGTTTCTTATTCCACCTCAATTAAGGAGGTGTGGCAGTAGCCATGTGATGAAACACTAAATTCTGCAGTTTTCTTTCTTCCTACAGAGAAAGGTCAGGCTGCCTTTCCAGTACAGAGTAAAATGCTTGACAAAAAAAGATTTCAAGGGGGAAAAATATTAGAAGAGGAAAAAAAAGAATTCAGGCCAAGCTGGAAAGTGGGCTATGTGAATTCCCTCAGGCTGAGGAGGGAATTAAATCTGACTCTAACATAGTCCACATCTGAGAAACGTACTAATCATTAGACTATTATACAAAAAAACCCCAAACAGCTACCTTTTCTTTCTTCCTCCTTCCTATTCCCCTGAAATGGAAGGTGATTTCCTGCTGTGTTCTTAAGCAGAACACGATATTCATATTCTTAAAGTCATTTTGGAACAGGCACGTCTTGTTTCTGACTTCTGGGTGAATCTTGCAGTTAGATGGGAAACAATAATTTCTATTTTTGATTCAATCGAGAGAATGGTGCCACGATGCAAGTGCACTGGCATGTTTTGTCTCTCTAACAGAGCTTTTGGTTCTCTTGCCCTCTTCAATTCATGAATTTAAATTCAGCCAAAACCTGCACTTCAAATGCGCAACTGAGATTTACTGATCTTGCCCGATTCTTCAAGGTCTTCTAAAAAAAGAGAATTAGTAAAAGTATTACTTTAAAATTGTGAGTAAAAGCAAGAATAGTGTGAAAAAAGCTGACAACTGTATGGCAATGGACATAAAAGTCCAACAAGCAATTTGTATTTCCATCTTCAAAATCAGCACTCAAAGAATTCTAGCTTCATGACTTTAAATGCAAAAGGTAAGAGCACAGTCTCAGAAAATGTTTGATTTTAAACAAGTTGGTAGGAAGACACCACTGCACAAAACAAAAAAAGATGTATTCATGTGGACTACGAAGACTTATTTATGAAAACATTTTTCTGGAGTTTTAAATATTGTTTAAAATATTTTTATACATAGAAACTGATGTTTGAGGCATAGCTAACCCAATTTGAATCCTCCATTGCTGAAAAACAGCCACGCAACAAAACATCAACAATTCTAAACTAAACATGCCAAAGCAAATTTTTTGTAGAGGAATTTAGTTATTTTTATGTTGTACATCCACTGGCAGTACAGCTTATGCTGTTAGGTTTAACAGTCCTCAGTGATTTAATAAATAATGAAAATAACTTCGCTCCCTTCATTGCAATTTAGTCAGTTTAAGCATGCTTACTTTCCAGAATTCTCTTGCACATGAAGGATGCCACAGAGAAAACCGTGTGTAAATACCTAGTCCTGGCATTGCTAAGAGCTGAGATTCTGTAAAGCAGCTACACAGGGCTTACACTTGTACCCAGTGCTAACACTTGTGTGCCATACTAAAGGACTTCCAAAGTCATACACAAATATCGTTCATCTCCAAAGACTAAGTATGTGTTTTTCCATAATTCCAACACTTTTCAAAGATACCAAGGCCTCACTTCAAGCCAGAAGAGTAACCTAGCAGAAATTTATTTTCTCAATAATAATGGCTCAAAAGTGTAAGGTTGTAAGATTTTGCTCAGTGCCTGAGAGCTGCAATATTTATTTCTGATTACTGAAGAGCCTGCTGTAGTCTCATTGCTCTGCGACCTCAATGACTTCATGTTTTAGTCGCATGGAGACTGTTACTTGTTGACAATGAATGGGCCAAAGAAGGCATCCAGGCAGCACGGCAGAGAGAAGGTACCATTCCAAGTAGGAAATGTACAGCCTGAAGGATTTAAGTTGCCCTTTGCTGGTGGACTGCCAAGAATGTTGATTGCCAGTTTCTTGGGAGGTGGAGAGGCAACAGATGGTGGTTATAGCAAATTCAGAGATTGACAGTGACAGCAGAAGTATGAGGGAATATCCTCATGTTTGCTTATCCACATCTGTAATAGCCTATCATGAGCAGGCTACTCCATAAAATAGTAGAGGAAGATGTAGGAATATATGCTAACACAGCTGATGAACTGGCAACTACTGGCTCTGATAACGATTGATGTGTTGAATACTTCTTCATCCTGTAAATTAAGCTCTGTTCAAGAGACGAGCACCAGGTCTTAAAGGTTTGCACAAAGAAAATCCTAGCATAACCTGACGTGAAAGTAAACATGACAAAACAATAGAAGGATACTACAGGGGAGTAGGAAATATATCACTGCACTTGAACAAAGTAGTTTTCAATTAAAATTAGCTTTGACACATACTTGAGTAAGTCAGACAATAGAAACATTGAAGGTGGGATAACTTAAGTGGACAGAATTGTGACCCTCAAAAGGATGAAAACAAATGGAAAAGGAGACGAAATAAAGATCCAAATTAAATACAAACCTACCTTTTATTAATGACAAAAAAAAATTGAAAAAAGGAAGATGTAATACATTTTCAGCAGAGAAAAACAGTAAGTCTCTACATCATACATCTTAGACCACTGCTGTAATAGAAATACAGTGTGAGTTTTGCAGTGAATGGAATATTCTTTTCTTTTTAATAGTTCTCAATGCGATTTATCAGCTGACTACATTTTGACTATGTTTTTTTAAGATTACAGATTTACTCACTGAAAAGTGAATAGATTTCTAGCGCTGTCTGTAAACACTTTTCCTACAAGCTCTGAGCCTACGAATATTAAGAATGGAAAAATCCAATTCAAGGAGGGTGCTGGGGAACAATGTAAGGGAAGGAGAGAGTGAGAGAAAATTAATCATGTAACCACTTTCCCATTTCAGACTTTTAAGGTAATATAATTCATGGAAAAAAGGCCATTACCTACATCTTTACGTATAATTCAGGCCTAATTAAATCAGTCCAGGAAGAGACTATAAACAGGGTTCATCTCATGTCAGAACGGTCTGGAAGAATGTCTCTCAGTTATACATATATGTAAGTCTATCAGGATGATTTTTGTTCCAACATTTCTTTTGATAGAAAATTAGTCCTGACTAGATCAACTCAAATGATTAATCAATCTCATTCGCTGACTGTTTTCAATTTCATGTGATTTTCCTGAGGCAGGGATCGCTCATTCTGAAAATTGGCTAAGCATCTTGTGGACCACCTCAATCATTTGCTATCTAAATGAAACATTCATCAGCAGTCCTCAAAGCAAGGAGAAAACAGAGATGTGGATCTGAGCTCAGTAAGAGTTTGGAACTAAACCCCTCCACAAAGATGAAAAATTTTATCACTGCTAGAGGACTGAATGCACAGGGAGCTGAATAACATTGACAGAGCTAAAACCTGGCTCACATAAGATAGGGAGTTCCCAGCACACTTCTCCTGGTGGATGTTTGCATGCTGATTCAGGAAAATTACCCACTCACAATGACACGAGAGCTCAAGGGAAGCTGTTAGCCAGAAGCCCTTGTTTTTTTTGCAGAGGGGAAAAATTCAGTGCTCTGTTGGGTTCTAAAGGTGTGAAACAGGGGCTCTTGAGTCAGCCTGCTCCACAAGGATTTCCTACAGGAACTATGCTGAACATGACCCCAGCTGGCATAGTGCTTCCTCAGCAAGTGCTGGAGGTCTTCCAAGATGCAGAATTTAGCCAGCTCTTCCCATGAGCATTGTCAATATTATGTAACTATTCCTCCCTTTGATAATTTCTTACAGCTGTACATCCATAAGGCTCATGGATTTTTCTTATTTTTAATAAAATATATACCTTCACAAATTCTAGAAGCCTGAAGTTTCTTCTGGCCCTGGACTTTTAGAAATCAATTAGTAAACTCATAGGATTCCTAAAAGTGTGAGTAACATTCTCTATAGCAATTGAGTTTTATTATGCTCATCTAATAAACTGAGAATGGCATTAACACAAAGCAGTTCTTAACATTCAGTTAAAAAGACATTCACATGATCCAGCTCTTTGAATAAACAATATTTCCAGGATTCACCAAGGCTGCAAATAATTCTGCTTCCATTGAACACAGAGTCACAGTAACCACGCTTCTGAAAAACTGTCAGAGTACAATTCCTATGGTTGGACACAGCTGAACTCAGCCAAACACTGTCAGTTAGAAAAATCCTCAAAAACATCAAAAAGCAGATGAACTACACCTCTATATTCACACCTCCTTAGGACTTGCAAAAATACACAGCAAAGTAAGTTCTCTGCCAATCTGTCTTTGGCCTAGCCTGGATGAACCATGCCTAATAGTGAAAAATAGTATAACTGCTGTGACCTGCCCATTCATTCATTCATTCACCTTCCTCCTCCTGAGACTGCCAGTACAATTCCCACATACTTTCCTGATACTTTCTGAGACTTGTAAACAGGTCAGCACGAATAAATACTAAATGTATTATTTCAGGTATTGACAATTAAGCAGTACACAGATCAAAACTTTTTGTGCCTTAAGAAAGCACTGATTTGGGCCTAAACTTCCATTAGCAACTACTTTCATCATCTTGACCCAGAAACCATCCCATGGAAGGAGTCCCACTCATTTCCTTGGGTTATGGTTTAACCTCTGCTGGCAGCTAAATACCATACAGCCACTCACCCACCGCTTCCCTCCTCCCTCCACACACATACTCCCACCTGCAGGATGGGAAGGAGAATCAGGAGGAAAAATATTGGTGAGACCCCAGGGGTTAAGAGAAGCATAATTCAATAAAAAAAAAAAAAACACAAAGAGAGAAGAAAACAACAGTACTAATGACATGATAGACAAAGCGAACAAGAGAATCCAGGAAGGCTCTACCTGCATCTGAGATGCCACCTTTCCCTGCTCTGGCTGTATTGAAGATACATGCTGAAGCAAGATGAAAACAGGCATCCCTACTCTGGGCCAGCTCGTCCCTGGCCCCCATATAGGGCCATGACTCGGTGTGGTATAGAATGTCCATTGGCTGGCTCAGTTTGTCCTGGCTGTGGCCCCTCCCAAGTGCTTGGGCCAGCAGCTGCTGGTGATAATTAACCTGAACCAAAGCCAGGACAGCTGATAAGGAAGACATTTCTACCAAATTTTTACTGCTCAGGTAGATCCCTTGAAGTTATATGTACAGAGAATTATTTTTAAAAAATGAATTGGGAATTTTCCTTCAAAGCTCATCTAAATCTTCCTCTGAAAATTGAAAAAAAAAATTATTGTGAAAGTTTTTTAACTGAGCATTAACAACAACTTCTTTAAATACACACATATTCTCAGACTTACTTTCTTGCACCACTCTTTTATCTTGTGTAACACTTAATGGATGACATATTTCATTCCACAAGTTGACAATGTTAAAAATGTGCTATTCCTTCTAGTTTTAGTATACTGCAAAGCCACTGATAGCTACAGGCACTATGAGCGATATATGACTGAAGAAAAATGAGATTGCTGCTGATAAGGAACAAGAGACTTTCATATCTTAAAAGAGTGTGAAATTCAGCAAATATGGTCCCCAGCAGCAGATGCCCCTCAGACAGACAATGAAAGACAAATGGTGGAAAAGTACTTGTTGTGGCTTGTTGTTCCCTTCAACCAGAATGGCAGCAAAATGAAATAGCTCTAACTTACTGTCTGCATGAAGAAATCCTGCCTCTCCAGGAAAAACATATCCCAAAGACAAATAACAGTCTAATAAAATGAGTAGTAATTTTCCGCTATGGAAAAACTGATGTTACTCTGACTCACCTTCTTTGGTAAAATACACTTTTACTCTGGAAGTGTTGCTCTTTGGAAGGCTATCATGATGTTATCATCAATGGTTTTCACAATAATGATCAATTTAATGGAGGTGTAGTACCAAAGCCAAACCTCAGGCTGGAAAGATTGTATTAATGAGTCTTTTAACAAAAGGAATGAAACAAATGCAAATGTGAAATAGCTCCTTTTTCTGTCTATTACCTGGAACACAAATGAACATAATTTTAAGATGTCAACGTTTCATACTACAGTGCAACCCTTACCTTGTATCCTGAAGATTTGATGTGCACTCCTCGCTTGGTCAGCGTAGATTTCATTCGGATGAAAAAAGAGCGCTCGAGAGTGTTGTCAGTGGTTAGTAAACTGGGGCTCGTAGATTCCACTAGGGAATAGAAAAAATACATATACACATGATTTAGATTTTATACATCCCCTCTAAAATATTTTTCAGGTGCAATCCTTGAACTCACTAAAAATAAATGACTGATGGATGCTAAGAGTGTTGTAATCAATTTACCTCATTTAGAAAACGTTTACTTAGCAAAAAAAAAAATA
The DNA here is from genome assembly GCA_027560015.1 of Chloroceryle amazona. Taxonomy (NCBI): domain Eukaryota; kingdom Metazoa; phylum Chordata; class Aves; order Coraciiformes; family Cerylidae; genus Chloroceryle; species Chloroceryle amazona. The sequence goes on along the minus strand of JANHFX010015416.1, from coordinate 107,390 downwards.
CATTGAAAAATATCTGTACACTCAGTAAGTCTCATTTTCAAGTTCTTTTTTCCCATAGAACTTTTAATAGATATTTGCCTTATTAACACTTTCTTGCACAATTTTGTTATGATTTATTTTCTTAGCATATGACACTGTTTTAAAAACTAGGGAGTTCTTCAGTATTTTGTGAAAGGCAAAGTCTCACTGAGGTAGAAATTCTCTCTGCTGAAACAGGCTGTAGATTCTGCAGGCTTTTATTCCTTAGCCTCCACTCCTCATTTGCAGAAATACCTAGGGTGAGTCACTGCTGGGTTTGAGTGCCTCGGTTTCCCCATTACTGAGGGTTAATTATTATCAATAAAGCACTAAGCAGCAAAAATGCTCAAGTAAATAACACACAGTATTATTACTATTGTTGTCATCATCATTAATTATTAGTAACTAATTAAATATCTTCGTAGTCCAACTGAAAGGTATTTAGTGCTTGAGACTATAGTTCTCACCTGTGCTTCTCACTCCCTCAAACCCAACCATTTACAATAGTAAATAAATACTTTTAGTATAAGCTGTGGTAGAACAGTGGGTACAACTCCAGTCACCACTGAGATGTTCTTTATACAATCTTTATTATTGCTATCTTTAGCCCTGACAACCAAACTCTCCTCAAAATATTGTCCATGGGAAAATTCTGGAGCAGTTTACAATAAGCAAGCACTATTGGAGATTAACTAACTTTCAGTTTCAGTGAGTAATTAACACTGAATAAAAAAGTTATTTTGAAATTCTTATGTTATTGTTGTGGAGAGCAAAACAAATTACTACTAGCAAGCATTCAAGTATTTAAAAAAACATTCATTATGCAGTCAAGAGATACACAAAAACTTCTGCGAGAGCTATGGATTATATTGAATTGTCCTTGATTTAATGTGGTCACGTAATCTTATGTTTGTGACTTTTCATCTCTATTGTGATGAAATAACTGACAATAGTGCCCCTTTCTTTAGTGTCTCTCTTAAGATTTTTTTGTTTTAGAGAGCATGAATTCGATGTCATTTTAAATGTACAGCTCTTTATCACTCAAGGGAAAAGCAGAGCCATGTTATATTTAGTACTTTCATTTCTTCTGATTAAATATGAATTACTATGAAATTTTTCTCATCATCTAACACGCCATAATACGCCAACAGCTTTTTAATACACTATATAAGCACAAACTTCTGCTCTAAGAGTTTAATTTGCCCCTCTAATCCAATCACATCAACCTTATTTCTCTTATCAGAGATTCCCATTTTGAATTAAATGAGCTCATTAGTTTTAATCAAAAGCAGAGAGATCAAAACTTAAACGTAAATGCTTTAGATCAGAACTGTCAGTCAGCCGTGCAGTTCTATTTTACTAAAACACAAGATCAGAGACCCTTAGAACCAATTTTTTCTCGTAAGGGATGCCAAGAGCTTGAAGATGCTATATCCTTTTTTTTTTTTTTTTCTTCCTCCCAAGGACAGATTATACATTTAAGGTTAGACTTAATTTGGAGTCTTTTTTTTTCATCCTGGTGGAAATGGGAAAGTATGCCATTCTGCTGTTGTCTCTTTCACATTTTTCAGTGCTGGTCCTTGGAGACCTGAACAAATGTGAAGCCATCACAATCCATGCAACAAACCTGTCCTGAAAAAATTCAGCTCTGTTCAGCAATATCATCTAAGAAATAAAACATTGAAATAAAAGATATTTATTTCAAGGTACAGGATAGTGGAGCCCTGAAACAGCAACTAGGGTCACTGGGATAGCAGCTGTATCAGTAGAGATGAGGATTATAATTAATTATTATTTTTATTGTACAGTAGTTAAAGAGTACATTAAGAAGACACAGCATGGGTGCTTCCAGCTGTGTGAAGAAATGCTAAAAGCAGCTTAACAAGTGTAGTTGTTGTAGTCCAGCACATTATGCTGTAGCACCGGCAGTAAGTACAATATGTCCTCGTGTGTTCTAATGGTAATTACCTAAATACACAGACATCATGTTAATTAAACAAACAATATCTCCAGCTTGAAAAATGCTCATGCTGTAATACATATGTACCACTCCCAAGCAATTGAAATAAAATTTCTCTTTCATACCAGTATGAAAGGAAAACATCTGACATGTCGTAGTGTACTTGACATTGAGATTTCTTGGGCTCGTGTCACCTTATAGCATAAGCTTAACATTATTTTGCTGTTATGATAATATGCACAAACATACATCTCTATAGGGGGGTGTTAAAAAAAGCATATAATTTATTCAACAGACTGGAACAGTGGCTGTCATATAAATTTGTATTCTGAAGTGTTTGATTTCCTTTAACAAAAAGTTCCTGAGAGTGTATGTGTGAGATGGGATGAGTTACCTAAAAGTCCAAAACTGCTTATGAACAGCTTTCTGAATTTCTTTCAGAAGAAAAACATTATGGCTGGTGGTACAAATCTGCATTCACAGTTGCACCCACTCACGGTAGATACTGTAGCAATGCTAACAGTGATTATGCATGCAGGATTTTAAAAATAGTATGTGTACAGAACACATCTCTCGATGTCAGTGAGATCTGCACAGGAAAATATGGAATATGGTCCATTATAAGTTCTCAGGAGTTGATTTTAAATGTCTATCACTCAGCCTTTTTGATTTTGTTTTGTTTTATTTTGTTCCATTTGTTTTTAATCTAAGACCTTTAAAAAAGCCTGAAATAATTTAAGGTTTACTTACTGTGTGTGAATGAAAGCACTATATACTCTCAGGCTTATAAGTATAAAAACTAAGCCTGAATTGTCTTTGCAGAACACGGAACTGCATACTCTGTTAGAAAAGCACTCACCTTTGCGTGTTCTTTTAGTAATATCTTTGGCAGATACTACTAAAGGAATAAACCTTTTCTCTTTCCACTCCCAAAGCTGCTAATGCAGGATGAGATTTCTGGAGACAAGGAAGGCACTGCCTGTTTCAAAGGGCGTGAAGCTGCAACCCATTCTACCCGTACAAAAGGGTCATAAATTTGAAAAAGTTAAGTAAGAGCCACAGAGCCAAACAGGAAGATACTATGAACTAGTAGCCAATTCACAAAATGATTTTGTTATCTCCTCCTAAGCGCTTCTTTGTGAACAAGTTCTGTAGCTCAGATCCTTCAATGGGCTTTGCCTTGGGAATAATCTTGGGCCCAGACCCCTCAAAGCAGTCATGCACCATTTCACTTCAGAAGCTGGAAGAGTTCTTCTGACATTAGTGGAAGGTGTACTGACAGATAAACATGCATATAACAGTTTGGAGGACTGAGGTCCATTCCTCTGATCCTGCAGTGATCTGCAGATGTGCTGTGCATCTGCATGCAGCCTGAATGCCGTTAAGACTATAGAGCAAAACAATGTAAAACAATGCAAATAATTGCTATCAAACAGCAACAGCAGAAGTACTATCCCTATGACTGATTCACAAGCACATTCAAATTTGGATAAACAATTTGTCCCCCAGGAAAAAAAGAAGTTCCACATTTGATTTATGTCTTAAATAACAAAATGCTGCCAAAGCAGCCTGAATAAATATTCACCAAGTTCTGTCCTTTTTTCCTCACATGCATTAAAAATAATTGAGAGGAGAAAAATGCATATTTGCATGCCAAACAGATAAAAAATAGGAGCACCAGAAGCTACAGAGGGAAAACCAAACACCAACAGGGAATTTGAAAAGGTTGGTGGAAAAAAAAAACTTATGGTTTAACATACAGGAAATTCTGGATCTGATAGCGGTTCAGGAAGTTTTCATTTGGCTTTCATTTCTCTTCCTTGAAAACAGGTGTCTATGCAGCTTTTGAGAGACATTCTCAAACATCAACTATACCGCTCTTCAAAGAGAAGGAAAATAAGAGAATATACAAAATAGTCTCTCGTGTTATCTTCTACACTTGCAAATCTCTTCCCACATTTTCTTAGAGTCTTTTATCCCTTTGGAAAGGCAACTGAGAATCATTACATTGAGATGAATAATTAGATAATATAAATCCATCATTTTCCATTGGACTATATGCATCTTTGCAAATGTTTCTATTTCTTCTGTGCAGTTTATTGTCTGTAAGCAGGCATTAAAAGACTTTCCAGGAAAACCTAGCCTTGAGTAGTTAATCGTCCTGTTTTTTCTCATATTATTGCCTCTTAAAATGTGGTTTTAATCAGAAAAGTGACTCTGGGAAAAGCGTTGTTGCCAAGGTCATTCTCTCTCAGTAGTTTACAGATCAAATTTGATCATTTTACAAGCTAAAAGACAGATATTTCTAAGTAATACCCCAGCAAATACAATTCAAAAGCTTCAAGTAAAGACAATTTGTTTCCAATAAGTGCAAGTTACTATGAAATTATACTTAGCCCTTTTGAAAATGCATGTTATTATGTGCCACTTTGCAGGTGGCACGGAAGGCCAACGGCATCTTGGCTTGTATTGGGAATAGCATGGCCAGCAGGCCTAGGGATGTAACTGCCCCTGTACTCGGCACTGGTGAGGCCTCACCTCCAGTACTGGGTGCAGCTCTGGGCCCCTCACTTCCAGAAGGATCTTGAGGTGCTGGAGCGGGTCCAGAGGAGAGCGAGGAGGCTGGGGAAGGGACTGGAGGGAAAGTCTGATGAGGAGAGGCTGAGGGAGCTGGGGTTGTTCAGCTTGGAGGAGACTCAGGGGGGACCTCACCCCTCTCTACAGCTACCTGAAGGGAAAGTGTCATCAGGCGGGGGCCAGGCTCTTCTGCCGGGCAACCAGTGACAGGAGGAGAGGGCATGGCCTGAAGCTGCACCAGGGGAGGTTTAGGCTGGATCTTAGGAAGCACTTCCTCTCAGAAAGGGTGATTGGACAGTGGAACGGACTGACCGGGGAGGTGGTGGAGTCGCCATCCCTGGAGGTGTTTAAGGAAAGACTGGATGTGGTGCTTAGTGCCATGGTCTAGAGAGACCTTTGAGTACTTAATGAGGCCTGTCAGAAAGATGGGGACAGAGTTTTTAGCAGGACCTGCTGGGATAAGACAAGGGGTGATGCTTTTAAACAAAAAGGGAGATTTAGACTGGAGAGAAGGAAGACATTTTATACACTGAGGGTTGTGAGACCCTGGCTCAGGTTGACCAGAAAGGTGGTAGATGCCCCATCCCTGGAACTATTCCAGGTGAGGTTGGTCAGGGCTCTATTTATTTCATATTTCTCATAGCATTAAAAATTTATTATAAATACTTACATATAGTGATGCTAAATTTATTTTTATAATTAAAATCTGCAATTACTGGGCTACGGTCCATCTGTGATGGTGCACATTGTTGAACATAGATGTTTGAAACTGGGAGAACAAGTGACGAACTTAGATCTACACAGCTTATCTTTTTAATGTGATAGAAGTACATGCATTCAGGCAAAAGTCATCAGTGAAGTAGCAATGAATTTCAATACAACAGCCAGAAAAGTGGGACATCATGTTTAATATCTGATTCATCTTATAGATTGTAGATTTAGAAAAGCTTGGATATTATACAGGAATCTGTTGACTCCAACTGTTTGGCCACAATGCAGTGTAGTTAATATTTTTAATTTGTGTAGTTAGTCCTGACTTTCTGATCGGTTGAAAATTGCCTCCAAACAAGCAAAAGAAACTCCAGTGCTTCACTATATAATATTTAAAGGACAAACAATTAGAAATGCATTCAGATTAAAAGTTCCTTCATTTCAGGGATGAATTCAAAGTGACTAAAGGCTTAATTCAGTTGCCCACACAGAGATTTACAGCAATCTTGTGAGCTGCCCCACAGCCTCTGAGATGCATATAGGAATGTCAACTTCACACAGGACTACCAGAAGACCCAAATCTTTCTGGAGTGGCCGAGGGATGCCAGGTGTGTCTCAAGTAGCACAAATTCTCTGTCTTTGGGAAACTTAAGCCACTAGAGCATGGTCCCATTTAAGTAAGTAGGAATACTGTGAAAAGACTTGGACTGAGTTCCTGATTATTATTTTATCATTTCTAGCATCCTGTGTGGCACATGCCAACGTTTAGCCTGGTGTGTGTGGTTATACCAGCCTTTGAAACGGGCTTGGGCTATTCCCCTTAACATAGCAGATTTAACGTTAACCACAGGCATAAGTAAACTAGAATTCTCTAAAGGAGCTTAATGCTGTTTTTTTTTAGCAAAACTGCATGCAATTACTGGCAAAATAAGTTATAGTTTCACACAACAACATGTAGAAACACCACAACTTTAATGTGCAAACTGTGTTTGTCTCTGATTGCTAAATGTTCAGTTTGCAGGTTTTACAAGTGCAAACAGCACTACCTGCATACTACATTTTGGGCACAGAAAAGACTGCAGCTGCAGAGAAATAAGCCGTGCTTTGAAAAATTATCCTGTTACAAATAATGAGCTTACTCTGATGTTTTTTTTTTAATCCAGACTAAGCCTATGTACTGGCTGTAGTTACATAGGACAAAGAAAAATACAAATTTATTGATAGGCTTTCCCTATTTTACAGAGAAATTTTTGAATGTTCTGTTATTCTGGTGGAAACAAAGTAATCTGAACTACTCTTTTTTAGACTAAGAAGTATTACTTTACTTAATGCCTCTCAAAGCTTCCTTTCTTCTTCTTCAGCTTCTGCAGCATCTTCTATTCCTTCTAGTCTAGAAACCTGTCATATCAGGCCATTTATTCCCAACATATGCTATTTACTTCCCATGTAAACTTTATCCCACAGAATTCTTTCTATATCTGGTAAAATATAGAATGAATTAGGTGCCGGGATAAAGTTATAAATAAGGTGCTGCAAGGACGAAGCTCTGAATAAGATTTTTGTTACTCCTGTAACACTGCAAGACAGATTTTACAACAAATTTTTTGTAGGTCAGTGATCTATGAAACACATAGAGCTTTTTGCCTGTTTGAAAACAACATAATAGAAATTTGCTATTAACAGAACTAATCATGGTAGGAAACTTCAACTCTCATAAAGCCTTTGGAAGTGTTACAGTCTACTGGGCTTCAATCCATTATCTAAACACTAGCAAATGTATCCACATTCATCCAATAGACCGGAACAACTCTTGGAGAGCTGTTACGGTCTAGTGAGGGAGTGGTACATAAGCCATACTGCCTGTGAAGCTCAAACTTCCTTGTACATTTTTACATTTAAAGTTAACTTGTTTTAAGCAATGGAATAAATAATCTGACCTGACCTGTGGGCTTGGTTTCATGTGAGGTCAGGAACAGTCATAAATTTTCAAGGTTCAGTGACAGTCCCAAAGAAAATTAGCACAATATCCACTTCCTTACTGTTTACTTGCATTGCAGCAATTCTAATAAAATTTGAAACAGACACATCCGTTAGGAAAGGTCCTGATAAGAGTATGGGACCATAAGTAATAGCACGTCTAACCTCTGTTAGGGCATGGGTATGGAGAAAAGAAACTGGGAAATGAGGAAACAGGAAAGGAAAAAAAAGGACCTCGACTAGTTCTGATGGCAAAACCTTCATGGAATACTCTAAGAGCTTTATGGGCCCATGTGAAATACAGAACTAGATGTTAAAATCGCCTTTGAGGTGTGGCTGGTTTCCCCAACTTAAATGATTGTTATCCTTACAAAGCAACTTCTTATAAACAATTCTGAGCATTTTATTTCAGAAAAAAAGTGCCATTAAATGCTGATTCCGTTCCCCCTCTTTCATGCCCTGGAAGGACCAACTGAGGTTGGTTTTCCCCTACTGCTCTTGCCTAGTGACTTGTGAATCATTAACTGACACTCCAGAGCATAGCTGTGGAAATAACTGAGGTTCAGAGCTGCCAATAATGGCCCACTAAAGTTCCTACCCAGCTCATGGCATAACTTGTCCCCACAAACATTAAACATCCCTTCTGATGCTGTCTAATGTTGTCAATCTGTATGAGCTTAAAAAGCACAATAAAGAGGTTGCTTTCCAGATTTCCATATGCCAAATGGGAGGTGCTTTTTGGTGCAGCTTTTCCCTGAGGGAAAGAAGAGCAGCTGAGGTACCTCACGCTTCTCAGTCAATGTTTGGATGATCCCACTCCAGGGAAACATAACACAAGTGTCAAAGTCAAGCTGCAGCTAGTGGATGTTTCTGTACTCAGTGACTAAGCAGTAGGAAAGTTCAAGAGAAAAAAAGGAGTATCATAAAGATAGTCTTCGAGAGCACATGACATCCAGCAAAACTTATTATGCAGCAGCCTGCATATGCCAAGGAACAAGAAGTATGAATGCAAAAAGTGTTTTAAATCTTAGCGGAATACCCCTGTAAATATAGCCACTTGAGGAATCTATTTCTTCAGAAAATACCTTTTGTGCTGCTGGGATGTTTGGGGGATTCTATTTTCAAAACCTGTGTTCTGGATCTAGTGGAGCAATGCTTTTATCACGACTATAAAATGGTTACGAGCCAATTCCTCATATAAAACAGTCAGTAACAGTGGGGCTTTTTTATGACAAACATGATGTCAGACAAAGGGCATCAGGACTTAGTCTTTGTACTACAATACAAAATAACAATACATAAACACCTTTGTGAAGCAGCTTGAAACCCCATGTTTTCTATTAAAAAGTCATGTTCAATCTTCACTGTTGATAGAACAGAATAGCTAACACAGAGAACATTGTATATCAGAAAGGTCAATAGTTATTATGAGCTACAAATATATTTTTTTCCATCCTTCAGGCTGTTTAGCGCATATCACAGCATGAGCAGCTGTCTTCTTTAATGCTTTTAAAATTAGAATCCCAAAGAAGAAAAAAAAAAATTACATTTGCAATGATTGCTCTTTGCTTTTGTAAGTTTACTTTAATACACTATTTTATATACATGAATCTTCCATGCAGCCTAACCAAGGGGCAGTAACTGGTTGCTAGTATCTACTGGATTGCTATATCAATGTGTGTAGAATCCTGCCAAAAAATCACTTTGCACAAATTGTGTAACCTTGCTGAATAACCTTTCTAGAAAAGTATGTAGCTACTGGGCGTATGTTTAAACCAAGCAAGCATACATGTGCAAACATAGACTGATCGTTACTACTGGCAAATGCTTACTGGTTTAGCAGCAATAAACACAGACAACCATCCAACCTACCACTTTCCATTCATACACTGAAAATGGAAAAAAAGGGTGTTAAGATTGTGGCATCATTTGACCTTTTATTTTTTGCAAACACCGCAAGTATCTGGGTTTATCTTTGCTAACAGTGAACAACTACTGAAAACTGCAAACAGGTTCCCGTTCTGTTCTTTGGATTTCAGTCATATGGGCTCTACCAAAGTGTTTCCTTTTCCAAGTTTGAACCTTATCTGGATGTGTATTGGCGTGTCAAATGCAAGCTGGAATTATATAAATATTTGAAGTATGGAAGGCAAGGAATAATTTTCTTTATAATACAACTTTTTAGCTAATTTAGAATGGTTCAATAATAAAATTTAAGTCAGAGTTAAAAGCCATGCGTTGTCATGGGAAAATTAATGTAATTGGTGAGAACATTTTCTATATAGAGTTTAATGTTTGCCTTACAGACAACTTCATTATTGGGCAGTGGCAATAGGTATGGTGCTAAGCATCACGACAATATGTGGATTCTTTGGGGGATAAAGGGAAATGCTGCAGCTTTTGCAAGATGTATAGAATAGAAAGCCCTGGTTGAATGTACCTTATGAACTACTTTCTCCATCTGGATGGCTTCATACTTCAGAAGACAGTCAAGCAACACTTTTAAAGTGTCTGAAAACATATAACTTTATATACTCAGAGAGACAGACTTACCCATGTCAAAAAAACCAGTGTGGTTAACACTGTTATTTTTAAAGAAAAAGAGTAATAGAAAAAATTAAGCAATATATTCTTTCCCATCCCTTACCCCAAACAAGTAACACTGAAAAATATCCTGTGAATAGAACTATTACTTAAACTTGAAAATACTTATGGCCTCAGCACTTGACATCCAAATTTATTTCAGAATGCTAACAACATTTCCCTCTCATCTGTCCTACAGAAGCTCCACGACCAAATTCAGGATAGGCAGAACCAGGCAGGCTGCTCATCCTGCTGTTGCTGCTGCTGCGGAACTTGCTAGCACAGCCGGTATGGCAGGGACCTGATGTTACTGGGATGCACTTCTTCATTGGTAGGGCTTCCAGCAGCAGCCTTCACATCCAACACTCATGTTCCTGGCTGAAGAAGGTGTAAGAAGCCCGACTATCCAGATTTCTCTATAGCTTTGTCCCTTATTAGTATCACTTTCTTGTTCCTGCTACAGTATTCTCTCCTCAAGGTAACACATTAAGTTAAAATAGGGCAACAATATTCCTAAGATACACCGAGAGAGTTCTTATACAGACAAGTTAGCATTTATAGATTTCTTTACTCATGCAGAATTTACCAAAAAAAAAATAAAATAAAAGGCAAGCCTAAAATAATGAGAAGCATAGCACCATTGAAATTCAAAGAGAGTTGAGCACAGGTATCTCCAAAAATGACAGACTTGAGGCTGCTGAAAACAGATGTCTAACAATAGTTTCAGTGGGCTGCAGCCATGCATTATTCTTAGGAAACAACTCAAATTATGTAGCGAAAACAAATGTCAAATGAACTGGACATCTTACTTTTATTATATTTTCCCCCTTTCTTTATTTATATTGCACCATGGAGTTCAGCTTTTTGACAGACACAATTAGAATGTGTCATATTACGCAGAAAACAGCATTTTAAAAATCAGCCCACAGTGCAGGTATTTTGGCATATTTATCACATGGCTTGAATGATAAACACTTAACAGAGGAATTCTGTTTTTTTGCTTTATTTTAATGATGGAAACAATGACTTCTTTTTCCTATAATGCCCCTTCACTTCAAACTTTAAGCAAAATAAAGCCAAAGATAATAGGAATAAGATGATCAATGATTGCTCTTCCTTTTTCTGTTAGCCCATTTTTCTGTCTCCAGCGTTTGTAAACTGAGTAACTTGGAGAATAATCACCCAGACCCAGGCAGAACACAGTATGATTGGTGAAATTTCCATGGTACAGTGTTTCCCGAGTTTTTCTGAGTTAAAATTTTTCTACATTGTATTTTCACAACCCTGGAGCTTGCACTGTTTCTTTTTCCTCCAAGTCTGAAGATCACCCCATGGATTAACAAATGATTGAGGATTCTCTCTTAAAAGACTCTTTAAAAACTGTCAGAATCAGCCTGAGACAAAGATTTATTATGAACTATTTAAAGGGCTTAATATATGTATCCCCAAAGAGCCCTTGGAGCAAACTAAAAAGGAAGAATGGAATTCTCAAAGAATGGGGAAAATCTCCAATGCCCCACTTTCTTCACACCATGATTACTGTTTACTCAAAGGATAAAATGCCTAACCTGTCACATGAAGTCTTCAGAAGCCATATTACTGCTGATATACAGTAAAAAGAGCAAAACAATGAGCCTTGACAGTAATATGCCTAAGAAAGGCAGCTGTAATTTGCTTTCTAACCTGTTCACTAACACACTAATGTGGATACATCTTGTAGAAAGAGCTGATCTCCTGACCCAGACAGCAATCAAACAACTGCCAGAGTGTTTGCTGTCACACAAGCTGTGACCATTACCTTAATTATACGTTACCATATAATAAACCCTCCCTAATGAGCAACTCTTCTCCTACCTGTGTGCCAGCTAACCCTGCTGTCCTTGACGAGTACCACTGCAGATGATTTCATTTGAAATTTGGAGAGCATGGTCATATACATTCCTTCCAATAGATACAAACATGATGTATTTTAAAGAGGTTAGTTGCTTTACTAAGGTGCCAAGACAATAAAAAGTTCAGGCTTATACTAAAGGAAGTGAAATAGTATGAAACATACCATACAGTACAGGTAAATTTTAAGAAAAGTTGGATTTGGCCTTTGACTCTATATGTTCATGAATAAATATAACCATCTTTACATACTCTTTTTTTACATATTTTGTTGTTGTTGTTGTTTACAGAAGTATATAAAGTACTTTTATATTGTCATTTTTAACTTGTGCCTAAAACCAGGAACTGTACTTGGCGCCACTGTTTGCACAAATGCACTCCTTCCATCTCTGATACTAACTTCCAGCAGTTGACATTTTTTCTTCTAGTTTTGCTCTCTTTTTATAGCATTTTATTTTCTTCTGTTGTCTGAAATTTAGGACATTTTCCTTCCTATTACAATTTACAGGACACCATATCCTTAGGAACAAATAAAAGACAACTTCCCTCTCCACAGCCATTAGCTATGTTCTACCTCAGATGCAGTACTGGGAAAAAGAAGGAGTGAAGCATAGGAACCTGGATTTGGCCTGTCTGGGTTATTAGCCTCTCTTCTTAGTGGTGGTTTCAATATTTTACCTGGTCATGTTAAACACATACCTAAACTAAGGAAATCAATGGAAAGCACCTGAATACTTTCTAGGTGTTTTATTTGAATAGTGGGTATCAGTGTAGAAAGACAAAAATGCAGCTATTATGTCATGAGCATGAGAGGGACCTAAACAGCAGTCAGAGCAGACAACTGAACAGCAGAGCAATAGATGAAATTTCGCAGTAGTAAGTAAAGATGTAGCACACTTCTGAAGAAACTACTCCTGTATATTGAGGAGTTTTGAATAACTATACCTAGGCGAAAAAAGGAAATGGAAATATCTAAGTGAAAACATCTGTTCTGCATGGAGACTGTTATGACCAGAAAGTTAAATGATATGTTAGGACACAATAAAAAGGAATTTAAATTAATAAATTAATAAAGATAATTTTATAATGCCATTATGTAAATTTATAGCCTAATCTTTACACTAAGTATTGTGTTCAATTCTGGTAAACCGCTACTAAAAAAGACAGCAAAACAGAAACAAAAACTCTAGCAGAAGGACATCTGAATGGAGATTAATAAGATTATAAATATTTTGCTGTGAGAGATGACAAATAAGAAGTGATGTGGCAAAAGATACATAATGATACGTAGAAGATAATATAAGAACAAGGGGATTGCCAATAAACTGAAGAGGAAAGACATTTTGAACGGATACGGATAAAATAATAAAAAGAAATATTTTTTTTTCCCCACACTATGTACTTTTTGCAATTCACAATCAGCATATATATATAAAACAAACTTCAAAAGAAGGACTAAATATCTATGAAGCTAACAAGAATAACCACTACACTATTTATAATTAAATTTACATGACATCTCAAGTGTCACGATTCAACTTACATGGTACAGTTACTATTCTGTAGACTTTACATGTCAGGAAATATTTGGTACCAGCTTCTCTAAAAGATGAGCTTGTTAGTGGGCTACGCAGACAATGCTCACTCCTATATGATATGAATTCTTGTGTTCCTAAGAAATTCTTCTTCCATATAGAGATAGGTAGCAGCACCTATTTCTCTTGTTTACTCATACACCACCAGGTTTAAAATTCTGCAGTAGTTTCTAAGTAATCAGTAGCACATGAGAAAAAAAAAAGAAAAAAAGTCTCTTCAGAAGGAATACCCAGCTCCTTGACCTTCTCTTTGCTTCCTTTGTTGGCTTTGAATTGGAACATTCTGATGCACTTTCCCTAGAAGTTAAAAGCAATAGCATAAAGCTGATTTGTACTAAGGTAGGAGAAAATTCTGAAGCTAAGGAGATCTGTGGTGAACATCTTGTCAATGATTCTCCTCTCTGAGCATTGAAAAATTCAAGAACTTTCAGCTGAAGTATTGCAGATCCTTGAATGGACTTCACATTAAGCACATCTCCTCTTCATAACTGAACAGCTCCATCCTCCAGCTGGCCTAAGATACCTGCCTTTGCTGCATACACATCATATATTCAGAATGGTCTCTATGTTTTCCCTGCTCTACTATTTACACAGCAGAAAGTAGCTTGCAAAGCTTGCCCATTACCATTATGGGGTTGTTATGAAGGCTCTGCACTGAAGTCCATTTCCTCAGTCTTTACAGCTAATGTTTCAAGTTAAAAGATTCTTATTACATTACTTGTATAACAAAGGCTTTAGAGAGACTAACAATAATCAGACAGCTTTCAAAGAAATTAAAAGAGATGTAGCATATTATATATTGCAATCAAAGAGTTTTGCTGACAGTTTATATTCTGTATATTAAAAATATAATTATTTTCATTTAATCGTGGTACATTTTTAATGGACAGTTATAATGTAATCAGGGCAGACTATAAATCTTACATGCAAACAGATTCATAATCCATCTGTCTTGCTACAAAAAATACAAATTGTAACAGTGAAATGAACATGTTTTGATGAAATATTGCATAAGGAAGTTCTTATATACTGCAAAATATGACTCATAATGTGAAATATCTCTTCAAAGCCAAAAGGTGTTGTAAGACTGACAGTGATCCACATTCTCTTTATGCTCTCTTACTGGCTTAGACACAACATAGCTCATTATATGGTTCACTGTTCTATGCAAAAAAGCCCTTGATAAGTCCAGAAATTTAATTTCAGGATTACTTTGATTAAATGATATTTATATCACAATACAAAAGAAAGCCTGTTATCTTGAAAGAAAGCTTTTGTTAAAAAATATTTTTGTATTCCCATTTAGGCACACAAAATTCTCCTAGAAAATTCCAGTACAGTACAAATAGTGATTTAATGTAAAAATGTTAGTAACTGCTTAATATAATCAGGTAGTAGGATAGTGATGACTACCTCATCATATTGGTAATTTTTGCATTCTGCTAGCAAATTTTGCTTTTGCTAACATGATGCAAAAGTTGTTAATATAATGAGTCTCCTTGTATTAGCAACTTTCTATCGCATTAACAAAGATTAAATTTGCTAATGTAATATGACAGTCACTAACACAAGATTAGTGCAAACGGGGACCAAAATCTCTGTAGACCTCCTAAAGGTAATGCTGAACATGTAAGCAATGCTCATTTGTTTTTCCTTTGTTAGATATGCTTTGAGTGCCTTAAGTGTCACATCCATCTACGCTCACTGAATGTTCTCCAGGAAGGTCCATTTTATTGAACACTAATGGAGCCATGAGACAATGATTAACTTTTGATGCAAAATCATGAACCATAAACTTTCCTTGTTAGAGGATAAGTGACTCAAGCAAATGGATCAGCTCATATTTATACGACATAGAAATGTGTGTTCATAAAAACTGACATTAGTAATATTGCTGATTACCTTACATAGGACCTTCCGTGATGAGCATACTGATGTTTACACAAATATGAAACAACTACAGCAAACACCCCTGTCCTACATTGCTCACAGGGGACCTCTCAAAAGAGATTTCACAAGTTGAAAAGAGTTTATGGCATAAATGCCATAACATTAATAAATGACAAACAGCAGAACTCCGCCTGAGTACAATGATGATCTTCCATGCTTGAACACCTCCATATCAAAATGGCTGCACAAGTGACTTGGGAAGTAAGATATGCTTAGGCACGCACATATCAACGAGGATTACAAGGTGTTAGCCATGTCAAAGCTCCCTGGCTCTTGCTGCAGCACTGGAACCATTCACATTCCTAGAGTAATGCTTCTACTTGTTTTCAGCTCCCTGTCCCAGACTTCAAATGGGAGAAGCCGAAGAGAAGCTGCAGCACTATGTGAGGATGGAAGTGTAAGTCCCTCTTCACAGAGGAAGCCTAACCTTGCCTGAATAGTCTGACTTTAACGAGCAGTTGAGTCACATGCTAAGTTAAAGAAGAGGTGTTATGGTCTGTTACTACAAGAGAGCTTTAGAGTTTGCTCTCACCTTCCATTATGAATCTTTTAGGTCAAGCCACATACCAACTCCTACAGTCAGGGAGATATTATCCTTCTTATGTCCTGCCTCAGAACAACCTACAACATAAAAACATCCTTCCTGAAGTCTGGATGTATCCAGTGTTGGGATTTAACATATTATAACACGCATGTGCCTGAATGCAATTTTGGTTTGACAAAAGTGAAAATGAAATGCAACAGTTAGTCAACATAACTGTTTACAGTTGCAAGCAATCAAACACCACGAAAATATTTTGAAAGAAAGAATAGCTCCTTCTCTACAATCTGGGATGGAAAACCATGGTATCAGAAAGACAGCACACAGAGGTTTTCAATGAATAACCTCAGCACAGCCTCATGCAAATAATGACAAATATTTGGGTATATAGTTTTCATCTTCCTTTCAGGAAAATCACCAGTAAATTCAGCCCATACAATGTAGTCACTGAACTACCTAACCACTTATTATTATGAGCAGCATGTGGCTTTTTTTCTTCACTAGAGCAGTATTTCTGGAGCTGATTTGTGACTGAATACTAATATGGCAAACTGTAGTCTGTTGATCTAAATTTCACTGGCACAGTTTTGTGGTTTGGTTTTTTTCTCTCACCACCCCTGCAGGAATCCTATTCTTCCTTGCCCAGCTTTATTTGACTGTGACAGTTCACAGCTGAGCAGTTCAGAGGAATACACGGCTTCCTTAATTTACCTCACTTGACAGCAGTAGGACCTGATCCTGCAAATCAGCTTTAAAATTACACTTGGAAACTGTCATCTAAATCACGTGAGAGATGAATTGGTTCTCACCATTTATGAAAATTAGGTCACTTATTTAGGACATTAAAAAAAACTCAGGAGCTATGACTTGAGGCACACATTTTTTTTGCCAATGTAGTCCCCTTACCTAATGCATAGAAATAGATTCATAATCATGCAATACTAATAAGCCAATCTGTCTTAAAAGGTTCCTTTACAGACATATTTCATTATAGAACTCTTTATGTTTATGTTGAACTGTATGAATGATGATGGGTCTTTCTTTTCACAAAGCTTCCATAGTGCAAAGATCGTTGAATTAAGGACAAAAAAAAAGTTTAGGTCATACAAGCATGGCACCATGAAGCAACAAACACCAAAACAAGGGCAGAAACCCTAATGACATGAAGCATGACAACGGGGGCAGGTGTTTGATGAATATATTGTATTCTTCTACGCCACTGAGGCAGAAGAGGGCAAGTGACATGAGGAGAGAGAGAAACAAAGGAATTTGCCAATATTTTTTTCCCCTGGGTGCTTTGTACACATAATTGCTGAATGTACAATTTTACCCAGCCATTTTCAGTTAACGTTTAGCCTGTTTGTGTAATGCCCTGTCCCACTGATGACTTCCATACGTGTCCAAGGATGAGTAGAGGATTTCATAGAGAAGATGCCTAGGTCCTTCTGCTCCAGTGCAACATGTTGGACCATTGAAGGATCTATCATGGGCAGTAGTACCAGGACTGATGCCATCTGCAGGCCAGACACTAGAAGCTATAACATACACTCTTTACAAAGACCACACAGAAGAAAAAAGTCTATAGATTGCCAACCACAGTCTGGATACGGATTCCTCAGGTCTCTTAGAGCACTTCAGAGTGCCGAGAGTGGTCCAAACACTCACCTTGCTAAGCTTGTGTAAGGCATGTATTCCCAAGAGTTTGCACCTAACAACTGCACAGCAGCACACAGAGACATGGGCATTGTTTTTGTGCAGACAACAGAGCTACCATGTAAGCAACCATCCTGTGTCTGGAATGGGAGGGGGAAGAAATGAACAGTGCACTGTGTGATTAGAAGAGCACCAAGCACATTAAGAAGCTACCACAAAGACTGTTTGGGTTCGATATTTCAGAATAAAAGGCATAGTCCTACCATTCTGTCCTTTGACAACACATTATTATTTTTAGTGCCATGTGCTGTATTACATTGTCTGATAAAGTACAAGAATTTGCCAGATGACTTGATTTCTGCCCTTGTCAGATTATTTTGCTTAGTTTCTGATGAAAATGTAAGACAAGCTTTGCAAAATTATTTTTGTGGATTTTCCTCTCAGCTTCTTTTCCCTTCCTATTGCCACCTCTAATCTATTTATCTATGGCTCAGTTATTGATTTATGTCCACTAGGATGCTAGATACATATCCTGTAGGTGATATCAGCTTACTTTTGTTACATTGTATATAGCGAACAGATACCCTGAATTGTATCTGTGCATAAAAGCATCACAAATTGTTATTAATTATGCTCTAAGGAAGATGTATTCCACTGGTGAACTTTTGAGACAAGTCAAAGTATAATAACTCTTCTCTTCACAGAATGATTTCTTCCTTTGTTATGGGACAGCTGATGAACACAATATTGCTTTTACTATACAGTCCTGAAAGTGCCAGTTGGGGGAAAACATATTTTTCAGTACTTAAAATAAAAGACCGAAGCGTTACAATAGCTTGCATGGAAGCTGCATGTATGTCCGCTTAACAAAAATAGCCTTTGAACTGCAAAGACATTTGGTGATGATTACTGTTCACTGAAAAAATAATTACAAAATGTTATTCATCTCTTTCTTTTCCTGTCCATGTGTTTATCTATCATTTTGCAGTTTTCAGCAGAGCAGATGTGCTATGACAGAAACAGCAGCTACAGTATTTGCTTCACATACAGAAACAACAAGCAAATGTGACTCATATCCTGGATTACATTAAACAAAATGGAAGAGTGACAAAAAAAATCTGTTAGTCTAACAACAGATTTTAATTGCAAACTAAATTGAAATTCATTTGTTTAAAAAAGTGTTTTCAAATGTTAACTTGCAGATTTATACTGTAGTATTTGCCAAAAACGTTAATGTTCTGAGGTGAAATCCTGTTTCTAATGAGGTCACTAGAGCTTTGCCACTGCATCTGGGGGGGCAAGAGTCCACCACGGTCCTTTATTTGGTTCCCCTTGGATAATTTACATGTTTTATGTAGACCACATGAGCACTAAGCTTTAACTTGTCTAAAAAAAATAATTGAATCTTTAAGACTGCGAATGATCAAATGCAATTAAGGATTTGTCCAGAAAAGATGTAATCGATAATTATTATTTCATGATCAGCTGCAGAGACCCAGGTTTGACATATGAGCTATTTGTCAAAGGGTAAACTGAAATGTCTTTTACTTTACCACAAGCAGGTCCTCTGCTCTTGACCTATTAAAACTTTGTTTGCTATTATACTTGCTGGTGAACAAGTCATGCAGAAAGGTGGTGAGGAAATGAGCCACTGTGTTCCCCAGGTGATATAAATGCTTTATCAAACTGATCCCTGCCTTGTTATGTAAACTATACCAGGTACCGTTCGTTTTAAACAGAGAGATAAACAGATCTAATATGCTTCAGGGCATCATGCTTTATGCATGAACTGCTTTTTATTTTTATATTAAAGATTTTCTTGACACAATCCTTTGCAATGAAGGAAAGCTCCAATATAATGTCTTAACTACAACCACTGCAGTACCTGCAAGTTCAAAGTACTGAGACTGATATTCCCTGATCAGATAGTCCCATGCTAACCTCTTTAATTAATTCTTAATAAACAATTAATTTTTTAGTGAAATACCTCTTGTAATGAGAAAGTCTCTCAAAAGATAAATGAAGTAATCCTCTGAGATGGAATTTATAAAAAATAACTTGGTCTATCCATCTATTTACAATATTTAGCTACCTACTCTTTGTTTTCAGTTGTCGGATCTATCACTTGTTTTTTAATTTATTATACAGCTTTCAATCCAAAGTGATGTCAGATAGAGCGTTTTTAACCTTCCCTGGAGTAATATCCAGTTTCTTTTTATAGCAATGGGAGTAAATTGTTCTCTTAGTTTTCATGGGAGCAAATGCAGAGTATCACCAAAGATTTCAGTACAGTTACTTAAGGTTTACATCCATAAACAAGATGAGAATTTAGTCAGCTGTCTTAAATTTGAGACATACAAGATACAAGTGAAAATGTTTATGCTCTCATTTCAAAAAATGGACCTACAAGGATCCACTTTGAGAACTGTGTACACTCTTAGCCTAAAATATTATGAAAATTTTGCTTGTTCTTGCTTTAATATTCATTGTCATCCTCTGAAATTTTAAGGACAGCTAGAGACCCTATTTTCTCAGGACTGCCCAAGAAGAACGAGGATATATATTGTCACATTCACAGAATTATTTCTTTTTCCCACCTAAACAAGGATTTTAAGTACAATTCCCAATATCATCACAGTTCTAATTATGGAGTCGCAAGTCACACCCTTGTTATTTATCTGCTTCTACAGTTAGATCTACATGAATGTGTGTATATGTGCATGCTAGGGCAGCTATACATGTGTGTATTCAAATGGCTCTTCCATATACCCCTGCTAAGTTCCAGTAGCGTTTCCAATGCATAATTAATTCAAATCACCAGTAAAAATGGTTTCTAGAGCAATATTTGTATTATAGTCAACACAATAAGTGTAATTACTCTCAGGCTGATAAGGGTAGTAGGTTTAGTCTGCCTTAGTTCACATTTTCTAGGCTGAAAAAAATTCAGTATTTGATAAAAGCCTTTGTTTTAGCAAATACATATGCACAGAGATAGCACAAATAGCATGGGTTTAATGCTGAAGGTATTAGATTAACAAGAGAAAACGGGATAATATAACATTCTTCACTAAAAGTCTGGTTTGTTTGTATTCATAATGTAAATTTTACTTCAGGACATATTTTCTAGAGACATGACGCCTTCCTTCCCTTTATTCCATGCACAACTCAAAATAGAAAAACTAATGAAATTTAACTATCCATAAGCCTTTGTTATGGATGGACTGAATTATAACTTTTTAATTTAGTCAAGTAAAGAATTATTACAGTAGGACTCTAGGGCAGGAATGTGTTAATAAAATCATACTCTCTGCCTTTTCATTTAAAATAATCCCCTTGAGCTGATTAAATGAAATATCACTTGTTTAATAACTGACAGAACATTATTTTTAAGCAGAAATGTTTTGCATATCTTCCTATCCTGTTTTTAATTCCAGGCACAAAGTAGTAAAGGCACTGACATCACACAAAAGGAGTAGAGTTTAGCACTTGGATATAGTTTGTCCTGTCATAGTGGCATCTATAATTTAGTGTGAAGCAGTGAGGTAGACAGAGCATTATCATTAGAAATCATCCTGAACAAGGATATAAAACACAGTCGCAATAACACTTGTCAGAAAGGTGACTGCAGTCAAAACTAATATCCAAGAGTTTCAAGATAAATGCTGACACTGCAGCCCTCTTACAAAGACCATTATTGCTCAAAAAAAACCTCAGTAAAAAAACCCCAAACCAAACTGTGAGCCTTCCCCAGAGCAAACAAGTTAGTGTGAAGTTTGTATCTGGGGTGGCATAAACTTTGTGAGACTTACAGTAAGTAGAGCTCTTCTTTATCTGAGTAAGGTACTTTATGTGGCTACAGAGAAGGAATCAGATTGTCTTCCTGCCTTAATGACTTTAAGCTACTCTAAATTCCTCCCTCTCCCCTCTCCCCATTATCTGAGTATACGAATAAAATCCTTAGAACAGAAGATTAATTGTGCTGTTTCCAGATTCAGTCCTTCTCCCTGCTGCACACTTCTCCAACCTGTATTCCTTAAACAACACTTGATTTTCCTAGTCTTTATATTTGGACTTATGTCTGGCTCGGAACGCAGCTGTGATTTTATAGCCTTTTACTGCTGATTTTGTAAACTGCAAAGCCACAGAGAAACTCCCAAGTCAAAACTGTAGTCTTGAAACTTGGAGGCAAGTATAGTAACTCCATTGTGTTTGCTTCTGTAGCACTGATGATGCAGATCTCATCAGGAAGATAAACTAATGCACAGGAATGCTGCCTCTTTAATACACTGATTCATAGCTCAGTGTCTTTGCAGGTGTACCGCAGGAGAAGAAACAGGCTCTGAGCACAAGGTATTTCTTCTACCATAGGCAACCCATCCTGATCAGAGACACAGAACAGACACAGTGGTTTGAAGGTCATACAGCCTAGCATTCCAGACTAGATGGACTTCCACCAGTGGCCATCACTACTGAGAAATGGGAGAGAAGTCAGGAGTGTCTGCTACAATCTCTGGGTTCTGTTCCAGGCCCCAGAATGTTTTTTTCATGTGACCCAAATTACTTTGCAGTCTTGCCCTTAGTTCTCCAAATTATCACCTTGCATTTAACTGCCTGTTTTGACAAATTATTATTGTCTTTACTGTGACGGAGTCATAGTTCTTCTGAAAGGTGTAAGCTTCACAATAATCTCAGGAATTTCACCATTTAGAGTCATTACTACTCTTCAGAAGTTCCCATACGGTGCAATTCAGCTGTCATTACTTAAAAGCGTTTCATGATGAATTTATGGATTACTCTTTCCCAATACTGCTTAACAAATACATGGATTACAATTCCCCTGTTTTGGCCATATTCAGCTCTTTCCTTTGTTCAAAATATCCCAGATCTTTGGTATTACCAGTGGTAGTTTTTGAAGCAAATACTTCTACCTAAACCATGATATTGAACATAATTACATTAGCAGCTCAACTGTAACTATTTTTGAAGCAACTCCTGTAAAATATGAAAGGTTAAGGTAGAAAGTGGACCTGTCACTTCTGTGTGCCAGGAAGCACAAGTGTCTCAAACATCAAGAAGAGTTTTTTGAACTCACACTCAAGGTGTGAGATTTCTGAGTAGTCAAATGCATCCACTATTATGCTTTAATTAGATCTGTTGACTGTTTCATCTCCAATACTGCTCAATCATTAGCCTTTTCCTGGCCAATGTCTCTGAATATGAACAATTTGCATTTCTGCACGCTTAAGGATTGGGATTTCTACATATGTAGAAATCTCTACATATGTAGAGAAGAAATAATTTTAAAGACTTTATTCTGACATCAAATTACCCCATAAAGATGTCATGATCAGTAAGTTCTAACATTATCCACTGTTTCCAAATGGTGATATTTTCTTTCAACAATGCCTGGTTCCATAAAATTTAAAATAAACATTATGTATGTTTGAAATTATGCAGCTCAGAGCAGAAACAATAAAGTGTGCCAAATCTTTTTTGGGATGTGTGATGACTGTTAGCCAGACAAACAAAGACTTAATAAACATAAGGTGTCAAAACTGACTGTTTTATTTGCAGCACACATATTGTGCATTTGAAGAACTATTACTTAAGACAGAAGAACATTTACATGCAGATATTGGCAGGGGAAATTTCCTCCTCAAAATGATCTAAGATTTCAAAAAATATATTTTCCTTATGTGGAGGTACCAACCTGCCTGCAGACTGCAGATTCAAGCATAACTTCTGTGTTTGTTTGTGACAAAAGAATTCTTAAAGTTCAAAAGTAGGATATGTTATATATATATATAAAATGGAAGCTATAAAGCAACCATATACTGAATTTCTTTGCTAGCAAAAAAGAGTAGATTTACAGTAAATTTACTTTCCTTCATAGCTTGAAAACTGCATTAAATGAAAAAAATTAAATTAGATGGAGAGGAATAAATTTAATCAAAACACTGTTAGATAAAATAACTTGGATTTAGGAGTCTGCAGCAGCTACTGCCAAAACAAAGCTGTTATTATTTACCAAAGCTAACAGCAGTCATTGTTTAAAAATCCAAAGGTAAAACCCAATAAAACTGTGCTAAATTATCTACAGTATTCAATGTAGCAGATGACTTTGTTGCAAGGAATTTATCTAATGGATTGCTTATTGCATTTCACATAGGAAATGCTATGTATTTCAAACTATGTTCTTACTGTATAATCCTGAAAAGAAGAAAAAATTATCATGGATATGTAAGCAAGAAAAGGGCATAATGTTAAAGAATGTGCTCACCTCCAATGTAATTGTGTAACGTTATCCACAATACTGGAACAGCTTCCTTACAGAAGCTGGAGGTTTGCTTTGTTTATAATGGGAGCATGATTTGGCTTACCAACTTCAAGAGGACAGGAATTTTGGACCAAGAACTGCTATTGCAAAATATCTGCAGAGATCATAAAGTGGGAGGGGTTTTCATTTGGGCGTTATAATTGGTAATTGCAAAAGTATGAATATATAGAAACAAAGATGCTAAAAGTTTCTCTCTGTGTGTCCCAAAATTATCCTGGTGTAAAAATATCACATTCCACATCAATTTGATCTGTTCCTTGTAATGTGTGGAAGAATAATAGCACAGCACTTTAGGTGATTTTGCAAATACTAAAAGAGAGAGCTGTGCTAATCAAATTTTATTTTTATTTTTTTTTAAATTTTGTTTTGCCTTTATCTTGGTGATAGAAATAGAAAACAAATCATAGTAACTATATTCCTCAGAAGGCAGTATCATTTACTTTCAATAGACTCTGTAACACTGTTTAAAACTTGAAAGCTAATAAACATGGATTTGTAGAATTAAAAATATCGAACAATTGGAGAAATAGCAACACACAAAATTAAAGTTTTATAGCCCAAAGTAGAAGAAGTGTTCCACAGTTTAAATATTTCATGTCTGACATTTTCAGACTCTGCTACTGTGTGAAGTTGGATTTTGAATTTTCAGTGCTATACAAGTTTTTGAGTTTGATCTTAAAAACTAGATACTACTAGCTCCGATTCACCTTGGTATTAAAAGGACATCCAATATCTAATGATATTTCCTAAATTGTTTTCAGTCCACCACCTGAAAAAATATGCAGCTGAGGAAAAATACAATGGTTCTGTTATGTTGTTCACAGTCTTTGATATGATTAACAAAAGCTTCCTGTATCAGATGTATTAAAGGAAGCTTGAATTTAAAAATATGCTGTGTTATTACAGCAGAAAGTCTACAGATGTGATTGCCTAAAAAGAAAACCAGTATAGAATCTGGATGGCAACTCTGCCATACAAGTCAACTAATGTTTGAGACGTCTTCTTCCACAGCTATGGGGTGCTGCAAGGTTGTTTTCTGATTATTATTAGAATACATGCTTTATATTCAGACTGAAGGTAGGAGTCAGTCTTTACATCTGCAAGCCAAGATATCAGTTTATTTTGTCCAATTAAGGCCAATGTACATTGCTAGGGCTAGGAGAAGTAGCAATTAGGAGGACATCTATGACCAGGAGCAGTTTCTATTAAAATACATCAGATTAAGCTGTAGCAGTAATTGCAGAGAAGTTCACATCTGAAACTCGTCACAGGAGTTAACACATTGTTTTGGTGTTATGGGTGGATTTTACTGTCCTAACTTCGTAATTAGAGATGGTGATTTCAAAAGGTCCTCAGCCAAATCCACAACTGACTCTCTACCTTTAAATCCAAGGTGGCTATGCTGATTTATACAAGTTAATTATCAAGGCTATTGTGTATTGTTGTCATTGATATCAAAGGGACTCCTTGTCAAGTAAGATATTGAATAACTGCAGGTTAATAAAACCCTACATGATGAAAATATATAAAATGTGTTCAAAAAGAAGCCAAAATATTACTGGATGTTTATATACATTACATCTAGAATCACAGACTGTTAAAACATAAGAATATTAGACTAGAAGGATATCAGCCTCATCAGTGAAGATAAAATGAATCCAAGCAGCTTGCACAGCAAATACTTTCATAAGTAGTTGAGAAACGGTGACTCAAAATCCGTAACTATTAACTGTAAGACAGCAATACTGTAGGGAACCCTCCTGCACTGGCAAGGGGATAGATAAGTTGACCTTAATGGTTCTTTTCCATTTCTAATTTCTCTGATTCTATTAAGTCTTGGTATTTTCAGAAGAATGCAACTGCTTTCCGGGGCCCCTGAGACATGAGGATTTAGGCAATTCCTTCCTGTAAATAACACTGCTTTTCAAACAGTAAAAATACAGGCTAGGAGGGGACATTAAGCCCAGTTTAATAACTTCTAAGCTCTGGCACAGCAGAAACTGTGTTGTTTTGTTTTTTTTTTACCCTACACTTTTTCTACTGGAGTTTAATTAAGATTGACAAAGCACTAACTCTAAATCAGCAAGGAGATCCTTAGATCCATTTTGTTGTCGAATATACTTTCTCTGCAAATGGCAGGAGTAACACATATCATTTCACAGATAATGTTTTAATATCCTGCATTGAATAAAACTTTTTTTTTTTAATCAAGTTGCAATGGTAGCACTAAACTACACAAGGGGCTTGGGGGTTGCAGATGGCTGCATTACTCTAAATGTTCAAGCTTGACTGACCCATTTCATCAGCACTGTCAGAGCCTTGCACTGATACATGTTGACAACATTTAATCTTAAAAAATTGAAAGAAATGAATTAATATGCAAATTTCATCAGCTTTGTAATAAAAATGTCCTTGAAAAAAAACAGAGAACATGACCCCCAAGGAATAGTGTGAATTATCCCAGCTCAATTCTTTAAGTTAGTCAGAGGTATGTAGGTCCGCAAGGAAATCAGTGCAGATTTGACTTGGAAATAATTATGATGAAGAACAAAACACAAGCAGGTTGAATAAATGTAACAACTTGGGAAAAAGTCTTAGTCCTGTTTGTTATTCACTTTGAATTAACAGGATTAGGTTTGGTTTTTGAAAATAAAGGAACACTACCATGTAATTTTAACACCTAAGTAATGTGAAAACAATTTTTTTCTTGCTATCAATTTTAGTAGGTATTAGCAAGCTCTTGGAAAAAACAGATTTTTTTTTTAATACTCTATAGCTTTTGGCACTGAGTAACTTACGCTGTGACATTATGTCTGCTGTGTGCAAGTTGGGCAAATACTGTCATTCCTTCCCAAAGAGAAGACACGTCTGTGTGTAAATCAGGAAGGTGAATGGACATTTCCCTGGACACTACTGAGGACCTAACAGGACAAGAAACAACCATCCCTAGGAGTAAATATTCAGGAGCTTCTTCTCATGAGAGAAATACTTAAGTAAATAAATGAATAGTTTCCATTTTGCAATCCAGTACACATAGTTTAGAACCACATAACGTTTCACTGCTACAAGCAAGCTTTTTATTTCAATTGTCATTATCTGAAGAAGACTTCAATTTTTGAGAGATTTGGTAAGCATGAGTGATTAGGAAACAGCTTTTTCTTGCTGCTAGTGATTTTAACTTGGGTGTCTAGGAATCAGATTCTCAACACCCAACATCTACTTCAGTGAAGTCAGGTAAAGTTCTGAGAACTCAGCACAGTTCTAGAAAATATTTAAATGGTCACTTTATAATAATTTATCTTCAAGGCCCTTATTTCATAGTTGTAGCATCTGTCATTCAACCTCTGCCCATAGCAATCTAAAATCCACAGCTAGTGCTCTGCTCAGTGTCTCTGGCAGGCAATCGCATCGCAGTTATTCCACCTTCTTTTTGTTTAGTGTACAGCAGTTTTTGAATATAAGGGTAGCGGGAATTAACTCAGTGCTGTACTTAGAGTCATGAAAAAGAGGTAGTCCAGGTCAACAGCATGTTTTCAGAATCAAAACCCCACTTCAGATGAGCAACTTCACATGAAAAGTAAAAATAACTGCTGTAATAGCCTGAAAACTCAACATGATCTTTCAGAGCCTCTAAAATAAGCTGTCTGATTTTATATTTCCATGGAAGATAGACACACTTAAATACAGACAATGATCAACCAAATTAATCTACTCAGTAAGCTTTTGTGATTTTCTACAAAAGTCTTTTAAGTTTCTCCTTTCTCTGCTAATCTACAATCAGTAAAATCCTACTTTTATAGTGCCCTTTGCACCTGTATGCGTAAAACGAATAACCTTGCATTTTAATTATGCAGTATCTATCAGTTTGGAAATGATATAAACTTGCAGATAGAAAAAGAATAAAACCTCTTCAAGAATCCAAAATTAATATATGTCAAACTCGGGCTAAATCTTAATCTTCTTGCAACATTTCTCTAAAATAGATGTTCTTTTATCACTTGGCATATCAAGACCCACTGGAAAAAAAAAAAAAGAAAAGAAAAAAAAAAAGAGAAGAAAAAAAAGAAAGCATTTGGTTAACATGCTGCAGAACAGCACTTTCTTTTCCACCTCACTTCAGGCTATTCTTGAAAGATCTGAACAGTTGTATAATAATGAAAAATGTGCAATACTTGTGGGGCATTGCTTGTGCACACATACCTCCGCCCACGCATTCATCATTCTGCAGGTATTGTCAGGGAAAGTTTAATTGCATAAACACTCTGTAACTGTCCTGTCATATTTCTTGTCAGTCTGGATTCCCTCTCTGGGCTCACTATCTCACAAAACTATAATTGAATTGCTACCAAATCACAAGAGGGCCCCAAAAAATAAAATCTTTATGAATAGAATTTGTTTCCTATCAGCAGATTTGACAAATCGTGGCAGAGGAAGGGCCTTAGCGATAATTTCTGAGTTTATTCTAAATCCAGTTATTTGCTGTTTGCTCTTATCTGTTCTTTACAATTTTAAAGCCCCAGTGAGAAAGAATCCCAAAGAGCTCAGACTGTAGTATTTTCCTGGTCCTAAAGAGGCCAGTAGTAAAAAATAATAATAATAGCAATAAAAAATAATAATATATATATATAAAAAGCAGTATTAGAAAACACTATGGCTAAGTATTGCTTAAACTAAGAAGAATCTGAATAAATTCTGAATAATAGTGAGCATCAGCCACTGAAAGTCCTTCATATCGCCTCACAGTCACTTTATTTATTTATTCAGGTCAAATGACAGCTTCTGCAAAATACCTTGCTTTGAATGTGTAAGCCATGTCTGTGTTATTCTTATTTTCCCGTGTGATGGTTCCATGTACTTTGGATTCCTGAGTAGATAATGAAGGTAATGACCAAAGAAACTTAACACAGAGGTGTGACACATACCTTGTTACCGTGCCCGTGAAACTGGAACACAAATAAAAAAATATAACTTACGTTAATATTCTCAGAAAAAACTCATCCCATTAGGCTAGAAGTCGCTCATTTTAAGCTGAAGTTGTTATTTTCCTGGTACGTACTTTGATTTTATTCTTAGTGAGTCGTAGTGGATGGCAGAAAATTATAACTCCAGCAGAAATGTGAAAACATTGTTCGTTCCACTTTAAAATTTTATTAGCAGCAGGTGCATTAGGAATGTACCCTAATGAATAACTTTTAAATGGGACAGAACTTCAACTGGATTGACAAGTGTCTGATTGTTTATGTTTTTTAAATGTGCTTATCAAAATCACATAGGATTGATGGGTGTTTTTAGATGAAGTTATGTTTTTGCAAGAGACTTAATTTAGGACTAAGGTTAAGGCTGAGGATAAATGAGTGCATTAGATGATTAAACAACATTTGTCTTGTGGGACACTTAAGTCATTTGTTTATGACACTTTCAAAACAAGCTGTAAAAGAATAATAAAAAAAAACAGGTTTTAGCCAAGCTCTCTCAAACACAGACCCTAAACTAAAATGAATTGCTTTCATGCAGAATTACAAAATTATCAAGTTAATAAAAACCCGATTCTAGGATATATGGTTTAAGAACATTTGATGAAGTTGTTCGAGATAATATTTCCTTTTTTTTTCCCTTGTTTTTTTTCTTTTCCCTGTTGAAATCTCTCTGACAATATTTATTCTTGGCTGAAGAGGGGTGGGGCTGTAGAGTGGGAGAAACAGATTTCTCATCCTTTTGCAATCTCATTACAGAGATTATTTTACTTTGCTCTTTTAATTTTCCTTTTGGCTTTTTTAATAGCACTATGATTATTCCAATGTCCTTGCTAGGAGGAAACCCGTTGGAAGCAAATAAACGCCTCAGGAGAAATAAATAGGAAACACAAAACTAAAGCCTTTGAACTTTTGTGCGTAGGTCACCGATTAAAATTTGGTTTAGGCAAGGAGTTAATTAGTATTATCATTTGGTGGCTTATTTGGACTGGACTAGGGGACAAACACACTTCCCCTGCCAAAAAAGTTGATGAAAATGGATGCTGATTGTCACTAGTGCAGACAGTCCCAGGAAAGCACCTGGCGTCTGGGCAGAGCCTGGACTGTGAGCTAACTGCCTTTGCACCTCGATAGATTGTCACTGGAGGATAAAGCTGGAGAACAGCAATGAAACAGCATGGGAAGGACTACGCTGCTGCTGCCCATGCTGTATGTGTTCTGTGGATAAACAAACAATTTCATTCCCCAGGGCTGTCTCCATCTGGCACCTATCATCAGAATGCAATTCACTTAAAATAAAACAAAAACAAACAAACAAACAAACAAGGAAGGAAGCTCTGTGTTACTGGTGATAGCACTGCTACATCTCTTCATTCAATGTTCTGTAAAACCTTTAAGAGTAATGCACTTTGATAAACTCCAGTTAATGAAATAATTACTCGTAATCACCTATGCTGGACTGGATTAGTACTATGTTTCAATCCTGACACATTATCACCATTAAGTGTCCAGTCCTGGGAGGCAACAGCAAGCAGAGATGCTGGCTGCACAGAAGCATTCCCACAGACAGCTTATGGACCTGTGCAATAGCCTGATTATAAAATCCCTTATCTTTTTGGCTGGTGCAGATGACTATCATCATTACCATTACAGGTAGCACTGTCGAGCCCCTGGACTACAACCTCATGGTGCTAGGCACTGTACAGATACAGAATAGACAGTTCTCTGATAGCTGACCTGCTGCTGCTGCAGGGATGACAAATTCAGACTTGAAACATCAGGATTCAGCATCTAAGACGACTCAGGGAACAAATATGGGAGTGGATTTTTTTTAATTGCCCTGCAGCTAGTTGGGCAATTTACCACAGTAAAAAAATGTAAAATGTAATAAAATCAGAGATGCCATACCTGCTTTACCTGGTGATAAAAATAAAGATGATAAAGCGATGACGAATTAGGCAACTTAGTCAGACTGTATACAATTCACAGGTGAAAAGCAAGGAGTATCTGAGACAAACTGCCTGGGAAAAGCCCTGGGAGCTGGAATTGGCAAACCTTGAGCACAGAAGAAATATTTTCAGGCTTTTCCCAGTGCGACCATAAGTAAAATTGTTCACTAGAGGCAGACATTCCTTTTGGCCAGTTCTGCCATTTCTGAGCTCTGTCCCCTGCAGAGCTGAATCGATACTAAGTAATATCATCCTTTGTATCTCTGCTGTTTTGTGTATATAAAGAAGGTAGAATTGTGTAATTTTGACAAGAACAAGGTTTTAGTCTGTAGTATGATGAATTAAACATAACTGACTTAGAACAAGCCAAGAGCTTTGTGCAGCCAGGTCTGATCTGCTAGAAATCTCAGATTATTAAGCATCAGTGCTGTTCTACTCTAATATGCAAAGGAAACAGCCTATCCAGCTGCAATTAGAAGTATAATATTTGAAAGACAAGTTAATATCACCATAGTTTGGGGAAACATAGGCTGTAGTGTAATTTTATGTTAAAGAGGAACACACACAAAATCTCAAAACTATTTGTTTAAACGCAATTGCTTGGTTTAGGACTCAAAATTTAAAAGGAGGAATACACAATATTTGCAGATCACTAAACTATTTTGTGATCCTTTTCATTCAAAGAGTCCCTCAACAAGTTTGTCAAGTGAAAAAATAACAGATTCCCCACAGTTATATGAAATGAATAGGTGAATGGCAATTAGTGACATGGAGAAAAGTTTAGGAGGAGGAAATCAAAGGAAGTTGGAAATACAAGAAAAGAGGTGTGGGAAACAGTAAATGAGATGTCATTTTGTAAAAACAGGATGGAGGAAAGAAGCCAAGATAATTTAAGGCTACACAGGTGAATACGGTGACAGACTAAAATGATTCTTTTCTTTGCGAAAAGGTGGCCTTCACCTGAAAGGAAGACACAAAATTGAAAGAGCTAAGAGGAGGGAACAAAATAAAAACTGTTGAAGATTTCAGAACCAAGTACTTCTGAGGGAAGGAAAATTGTGACTGTGTACAAGAATGAATGAAATGTACTCTAAATGCACATGTAGACTGACTATCACGAGGGACTGTGCAAAATTATCTCCCGTGAGAAGTCGCAAACGCAATTACTGTGATTTTTACAGACTGAGCTGTATGACCAAGAACATTCCCAGGTGAGACTGGGGATATTCAGGAAGACAAGTTAGTCTTCTCACAACCCTTTAGCTGCCATAGGAACACACTCCAGTTGTACTGCTACAGAAGTGATCAATGAAACAAAAATCTTGACCTCAGAGCCCAGATCAAATAGATCTGAAGAAAGCAGTTGGGGAAATCAATAGAGGCAAGTAGAGATTCCTCAGCCTCCTTTGTCTATGTCTTTGCTCTGTTAAGGGAAGGAAGGAGTACCATAGAAGATCCACGCAGTCTCAAATCCTCCAGCCATATTTTTCATTTCTTCTTGCCTGTTCCCAAAGACCTTAGAGGACCACAGTAAATACCAGTCTATCCAGAGTGCGACAAGGGTTCTACTGGATGGGCTCCCAATAGTCATGGAAGAGTTAACAGAATTTGTACAGAAAAATCAATTGGGTTTAAATATGTTCATCATAGTACACGGGGATCAAATGAAAGCAAAGGTAGATTTTTCTCCTACTTATCCTGATTTGGTATAATAAATATACTTGCCTAATTCTGGAACATAATAAATACTCTCACAATAGCTGATTTCACAATTTACCTGTGCATCTAATATGTACATAAGTACTTATATATTATTTACACCCATATACATACAGTTTATTTAGGCACTCGCATGCATCTATATCTCTGTATAACAGACCTACTTTATGGCACAGTCGTGGTGGAGACACATTTCATCTTCAATCCAGCAGAGAGCTGGATTGCAGGTTATCTGCTGGCTTTATCTTTATTTACCTTGCATAAATATGGAAAGGAACTGTATGTTTCTTTGATATACATGAAACATGAATTCAGCATCTTACTTTCATTTATTAATTACTGACTGAAGATGACAGAGGTCCCTCTTGTATAGACTGCCTTAAGATTGAAAAATTCGGTCGAAGGACGAGAGCGGGCACTTATTCAAAGAATTAATTTCTGGTTTAGAACAAAATACTACTTTGGCAAATACTACTATGGCAAAGGAACTGAGAAGTAGAAAAACTTAGCACCAAATTTAGCTCTGTGGTAAACAGAGGCAGCTGAGCCATGATTATTATAATTAAGAAAATTCTAGCTTCCTGCAATAGCAGTGACACTCATTCCAGGTTAACAGACAGACGAAATGACAATGTTCTTAAGAAGAGCCAAATCCAGACATCTCAACCTCACCAGTAAACGGTCTTCGAATAAATAAAATTTTCCTACATCTGAATATTTGTATTAATGTCGTTGCCATCACTGCTGTACCTTTTAAAGCTGACTCGTGGCTGGAATGAAAGCAAGTTGTAACATTAGCATGCATATAGGTCATCCTGATATTATCCTACCACATAATGATTCCAAAAATCTCTCCAAGATTAATGATGATCACATAATTTCAGAAAGTCAGCACTATATATGTAGAAATATATTGGCAATAAAAACCAGTCACTGTTGTGCCTTTCCCCAGATGGGGATCTCTTACTTTTCTTCGATTTCTAAAGGCTTCAGATCAATAACTGGAGTGACATTATTAACAGCTCCCTCAACACCTTGGCCAGCACTAATATTAAATCCATTATACTTTCTGTTTGACATTTGCAGTACAGCAGAAAGTGCTGTAGATACAGTCAAACTGCCTTGGGAATGGGGTTGGATGCAGGGTTAGTGAGATGGCTTCCCCTGTCTGACTCTAAATTCATCTCATTGATAGAAAACTTCAGCTATTCAGAAAACTACACTAGGCAGTAAATAATTCAGCTGTCAAACTGGGGGGGGAAATCACTTTCATGTTGTTTTTGAAATACATTACCAAAGGGTCTTCTAAAAATATTTGACATTCCTTATTGTCATCACGTTTACAGAGTTTAATAGGTATCACAACACACATCACAGTGTTTCCAAATGAATGCTTTATAAGTGAAAGATGTTGGAGACAAGACAGCACGCAGTTGTTTGGTTTGTAATTTGAACTTTCATGGTTTTATAAAGTGTTTCTTGTACTTTTTGGAACCATGCAATAATATACTTCAAGCAACCAATAAGTATTGGACAAATTAACTGGCAATTCTCAGGGCATTTACACTGGGATACCTCACCACTATGTTTAATTCCTCAGCATACCCACCTAGCTGGACTCGAGCTTTGACGGTCTGGCTGAGCTGCATTCATGACATGGGAAGTTATGTCTGGGAAATTTTTAGGTTCCCTATTTGTGAGTATTTAACAGCAGCTCACAGAACAGTGCTGTTTTAAAGGGACTCCCCTCCTGGCTTTACCTCTAACATCAGGAGCTGTGAATCTGAGATGTTTAGGGATGACTGTTCTAGGAGCCAGAAAATCAGCCAGAAAGAAATTAAAAATTCTACTTTTAGACAATCATGGTTGGTGTACAAGAATGGATAGAAAATATTTGTAGTGGCTGTGGGCTGATGTGCTTTTAGCTCAGGTTCAGTCAGCACCAAGCCTCTCTGACACTACATTTCCAGTATCTGTCCAACTGAAAGCTGCAGGCGGGAGAAAACTGTAAGCTCTTCAAATGCAAATGAAAGCAGAAGCTGGTGGTAGTAGCTGGGGTTGATAAATGGAGGAAAACAGCAGAACGCTCTTTGACCTCATGGAGGCTTCTTACACCAAGTTTAGGGAAGAGCTTTGTTTAATATAATAAAATAAGGCAACAGGAACAACAGGTTACCCACTGTGTTCTCAGTTGCTGCGTCTCTACAAGAAGTGAAGCTCTTGCAGCAGCACTTCTAATGACACCTTGCTGTCACGGGAGGCAGCCATCCCTGTGATGGGACTAACAGCATGTAGCAAGGTTGCAGCTTTGTTTGCCTCTGGCATAGTATGGGCTTCGTCTTCCCTGTTGCTTTTACGGATAGGGGACTGACCCCAAAACCTCTGAAGATTCCTGTCGAGATGATTTAAAAGATGTCTGCTTGCTAGGTCTCTGCCTGAGGTTGTCAAGCATGGTGTGTGTGCTTCTCAGCAGCTGCAATTCACAGTTCAGCTTGGCCACTAGTGAAACCACCCCTGATTTCAGTTTATATTAACATCCTGGCTGGGAATGTGACAACTGACAAGTGAACAAGCTGTCCATGCTGTTCCCTCACCTTTGGTGGCATTAACCTGTGGCAGAGGTCATGATGTGGAAGTGGGGTAACCTGTTAAGTGAATTTAACAAACTCCAGAATCATCATCCTAACAAGCCATTCTTGTCCGAATGTGAGATTAAAGAAAAAAGTGAAACAAAAATTGAGGTGGATGTCTCCATAACTCTGGGCCCTATCCTACTCTTTTGGGTTTTATTATGTGTGTGTACAATAAACCCTTTCCCTGTGAAAAGGAGTATTGCAATATGTTGAAGTCTATTTCCAGTCACAGACAACTCTGAGCAATAATAGCTGTCTCCTGCTGATTCTTCTAAATATTTACCCAGATTTGAGGTGAAATTTGTAGTGGAGGAGAGATCTATGCTGCTTTAGCACCACTGCTGGCAATATCCAAATCAACAAATCCAAAACTACCTTGGGCATGGTGCTGCAGCTCAGTAGGTACCTGGCATGTAGGTACACATGAAGATTCAGGAAGAGTCAAAAAACACAGCCTTCCAGCAAATGTATTAATTCCAGCCACAGAGTGAACTGTTTGTATTTTATGACTTGAACAGGACTATAGAAACAATGAAAAAGATTTCCATTGCTGTATACTTCTGCTAATGGCCAATAAAAATGCCAAATGAGTGAATTTGGAACTCTCATACCTTAACTGAAGGTGGCTTTAAAAGGCTTTAAAACCTTATAAGAAATATAACTACCCACAGACTGGCTCTGTTGGAGGGCAGGACTGCAAGGAAGTTCAGTGGTCAGTGAAGTGTTAATGTGATTTTATATCGTTAATTTCCTTGGGTTTCAAACTATCCAAACCCACCAGTTTAACTGCTATGAATACTATTGTTTGAATACTTTCAACTGGGCTTTTTAAGTTCACACTTTACTGAAATGTTCAGGGTGGGAAAGGATTGACTCTTCTCTACATTCTACTTGTAGAGTACAGTAACCTGCTGTTATTGGTAACAGCATCATTTTGCTGGCCATTTACTTACTCTTTTTACAGGCTCTTACTATATATGTCTCATTTCATTAGGAAAAATCCAAAACCTGAATATCTGTAAATCTAGAATTAACAGAATATTACAGAGACTCCCAAATCACTCATCAGTTCTGCCTGAGCAACTTCTTGGGCTTTTTTGTTTTGTTTTTTTGTTGGTTCCTTTTGACTTCTGACATTTCTTTACAGAACATGTTATAAGGAAGCTAGTCTTCCTCCAACAACCTCAGCATTGGTGTTCCTGGGTCTCCTGTCAATCCCTGCATGGAAATTCAGTTGCTAAAGGTATGTTCTGCAAAGACTTGAGCAAATACAATTAAAGGGACAGACCTCTCAGATCATTTCCACCCACAAAAGTACAGGTATTTACCA